>NMUG010000838.1:0-20004 GCA_002855965.1 Monotropa hypopitys
AAATTAAAGATTTCATGGCTCAAATTAAAGATTTCATGATATGCGGGATACGATTGATCCCATATCTTTGTCTAATATTAATGAAAGCAAAGAGTGGTTGAGTGGGAGGATGGATGAAGAACGTGAAGAGGATAATGAGCCGGTGTTCGAAGATGATACACTGACATGGGGTGACGTTGCTAGAGCTTCAGGAGCAAGAGAAAGTAATAAAACAAATAGAGCAACGACATCAAGAGGTTCATCATCACATGCAGTTCATTTGGTGGATGAAGATGTGCATTCTGAAGAGGATACAGAAGAAGAGGAGGATGCTGAGGGATATAAGTCGGTTGGCGAAGAAGACGAAGACGATGTAGATTTAACCAATGTTGATTTTGACGAGCACGATGACTAGTTTTTCATGAGGTACGAATGTGGTTGTTTGTTTTATTCATATTTCGACATTTAACATTTGTGCTTTTGTTTAATTTATCATATTATATATTGTCTTGGTATTTATAATTAAAAATATTGTTGTATACTATTTTTTTGTTTTCTTATTCCTTATTGCGCCTCGCTTCGATAAGGCGCGCGCCTCGCCTTGCGCCTCGCGCCTAGACCCCAGCAGACCCTTTGCGCCTCGTTGCGCCTCGCGCCCCAAATAACTATGGTTTAAACACAAGTTACAGCCAATTGATGGACTGTAACTTGAACACAAGTTACAGCCAATTGATGGACTGTAACCTGGTTTAAACACAAGTTACAGCCAATTGATGGACTGTAACTTGTGTTTAAACACAATTGATGGACTGTAATTTGGTTTAAATACAAGTTACAACCAATTTGGTGGTCTGTAATTTGTGTTCAAACACAAGTTACAACCAATTGATGGACTGTAACTTGGTTTAAACACAAGTTACAGCCAATTGATGGACTGTAACTTGAACATAAGTTACAGCCAATTGATGGAATGTAACTTGGTTTAAACACAAGTTAGAGCCAATTGATGGACTATAACTTGTGTTTAAACACAAGTTACAGCCAATTGATGGACTGTAACTTATTTTAAATACAAGTTACAGTCACATTGCTGGTCTGTAACTTGTGTTTAAACATAAGTTACAGCCACATTTGGTGGATTATAACAAGTTACAGTCAATTGGTGGACTGTAACTTGTGTTTAAACACAAGTTACAGCCACATTGGTGGACTGTAACTTGTGTTTAAACACAAGTTACAGCCACATTGGTGGTCTGTAACTTGTGTTTAAACACAATTGATGGATTGTAACTTAGTTTAAACACAAGTTACAGCCACATTGGTGGACTGTAACTTGGTTTAAACACAAGTTACAGCCACATTGGTGGACTGTAACTTGTGTTAAAAACACAAGTTACAGTCCATTTGGTCTGTAATCTGCGTGTAACTTGTGTTTAAAAGACAAATTACAGATCAATATGGCTGTAACTTGTTTTTTAAATACAAGTTACAGTCAAATTTGACTGTAACTTGTATTAAAAACAGTCCAAAATTGCTGTAACTTGTATTAAAAACACAAGTTACAGTCCAAATTAACTGTAACTTGTGTTTTATGTATATTTTTAATACAAGTTACAGCCAATTTGGACTGTAACTTGTATTTTTTGTACAAGTTACAGTCCATCAATCGAACATGTTACAGTCTAATTTCATCATGTAACTTCTGTTTCAACACTCTAACATGTCCAATTGGACAGGTTACAGTCCAATTTGACAGGTTACAGTGCATTTGCACTGTAACTTTATCGGGATCAAAAAATTTCATATCAAATATGGATCTTGTTTTATAGATCTCATTGAGACGAATCTAAAAATATATTTTTTACAATATTTAGATTTGTATAATTTGAAATAAATTGTTTTTTATAAATAAAATAAATTTAATATTTAAGGCGTAAATGGAAGGGTATAAACGTAAAATGTCCAATAGAACCTCGTGAGGGATGAAAACTTATTGTTGGATCTGCACAGCAATAATTCTTAAAAATGGGACCGGTCCAAAATTTTCCGTTAAATTAATATTTACTGAAAACATGGATTGAAAAAGACGGTCCATTGTGATTATCCTAGTTTCTATGTTTTTCGGTATTCTGCATTTCATTTTAGCACATTTAAATAATTTCTGCATTTGTAGACATTACATTGCCTCTAAACTAAAACAAGGATAATTAAATAACAAGGTTAATTAAAGGGAATGTAGTACCGAAAGGATGATGTGAGTGCACCTTCCCCACTCACAACATTAATTTTACAAACCCAAACTCTTATTCCGCAAATCAAAAAGAGTCATCAAATAAAAACCGTTCTCAAATGAACGATGAAGTTTTAAAACACGTTCTCAAATGATTGATAAATTTTGGTTGACCTGACACATTCAATTAAAGTTGGCGACTCTGAATTTTTAAAAGTTGTAAAAAATGATCACTTTCAAACACGTCACATTAAAGTTAAGATTATCTCTTCGGGGAATGTTGGAATTAATAAGGGAATTGCGGAATTCTAGGAACTTGATGTAGCTATCTTTGGTCATTTGACCATATTCATTTCCTCTTTTATTTTTTGATTGATTGTAATTAAGTGTGATTGATTGTATTTCCATAGTAGGATGTTTTCCTCGTGTATAAATTAGGTCTCCATTGTACATTCAAAGTAAGATTCAATATACAATTTTTTTTATTCTAATTGCAATTTGGTATCAGAGCCATAATGTTTTTCTCTCAAATCAGTTAGGGCATCAGCGTAGCCGTCACCCCTCCTGTAGCTGCAACCCTCTCTTGTGTCCGGGCAAACTTTGCCGGACCTCCTCCAGCCCCGGCACCGACCTCCTCCAGCCCCGGCGCCGACCTCCTCCAGCCCCGGCGCCGACCTCCTCCAGCCCAGGCACTACCTTCAGCAACTGGCCCTCGCCGGTCATCTCACTGTCGGCTCTCTCTCCGGCCATCTCGCTGTCGTTCCTCTCCGGCTATCCTGCTTCCAGCCTCTCCGCCGCTCAACTCACACTATCGGGATCTCTCTCATGCCGCATGTCTCCACTCTAAACCCTAATAGTGGTTGCCGACTGATCGATCCCTCTCTCGATTTCACTCCGCATCTCACTGTGTTCGAATCTCCCTTAGTTGTTCTCTCTCGATCTTAGTCATAGATCCTGTGATGGAATGTTTCCTCTGCATTACTGATTATGCGATTTGTTGTCTGCATCTTCGATCTTAGTCATAGATCTGTTTGCAGTAGTCATTGCTGTTTCTGGAATCTTTTACATCGGCTTCTGCAATTTGCATCTGTTTTTTGGTCTCTCGGCGCACAACCCAACATCAGATCTGCCCCTTTCTCTCTGCATCAGATCGGGCCCCCCTTCTCCCAATTGCGCCATCTCTTCGGTGACTCTTCCTGGTTCACCTGTCGTTGGCATCATCGCCTACACCCGCCGTCTCTCTACCAGTGACCTCATCTGATACTCACCCTTTGCTCCACAGTGACGTTCAGACGATATCCTCTCACGATCATCAACACATGTTCTTCAAGATCTAGGCTCATGGGTGATATTAGAAAGACAATTTTCTCATCTTTTGATCCCACGGCTACTATTGTCACAGGTATTCCAGCCGCTCTTCATGGTAAGTCAGTACATTCCACGTGGATTCTAGATTCTGGTGCTAATAATCATATGACCGGTGAGTCTTCTGTTTTTGCCTCTTCTGTTACTCCTATTGTTCAGTCAGTCTGTATTGCTGATGGATCCTCCATATCAATTCATCATCAGGGAGATGTTTGTTTATCCACTGATATTACTCTTTCGTCTGTTTATTATGTTCTTAACTTTGCCTACAATCTCTTTCGGTTAATCGTCTTGCCAAAGATCATAACTGTGGTGTTGTGTTTTTACCTTCTTGTTGCTACTTACAGGACCTGACTTCGAAGAAGATTTTTGGCAAGGGGTATGATGTAGGATAAGGGCCTACATGTACCCTCTGTCCAACTGCCGAGCAGACCTTAGCCCCAGCCGAGCAACCAACCCTTTCTTTTCTTGCAGCCGCACATCCTACACTTCTTGCCGAGCTGCCACCCCGCGCACCAGATGACGAGCTACCATACTCGTCGCACTGCCCTAAGGAACCTCAGCCCAGCCCGACCAGTCCAGCTCGTACTAGTTTGGAATGACAACCTATGTCAGCACGACCTCAATAGCTGCACCCCAGCTCGGCCGTATTCTCGCAGAGCTACTGGGACGAGACCACACGGGGACCACCCGACATCCCCTGACATTCTGTTATTTATTTTCAGAGTTTGTTAGGGAATTGTAATCATTTTACTTTTCTGTTTTTGTTTATATTAGCCGCCAATGTTGTGGAAAGCGTTAAGCGCACCTAGGCGCTCAGGTTCCTAGGCGCCTAGGCGCTAGGCGCGCGCCTGAGCTATGTGAGGCGCACTGGTATTAGTTTGACCGCTACCTGAACTTACACTTGAACTGAAGAAGGTCTTTCTCTTATCCCCACCACGACTTACCTCAATCACATCGTCCTCATCTCCTTCATTGATGTCCATGTTCACGGTATCAAAATCATGCAACATATTTGATTTCTCCTTCTCATTTTTTTGTTCATGTATTCCCTAATCTCAGCTTTGACATGATCAGGACATCTTTTGCAATCACTCACATTCCGAAATCCACCCACAAGGTGTTGCTTGTGCTGATATACTCCACCTTTAGAAGTATGGTTGCAAAAGTGACACGTCAATGCATTTTTGTCATTAGGATCTTTCAAAAATCCGTATTTCCAACCAGGATCCGTTCGTGATTGAGACATTATTTCATTGCGAAAAAAATCACAATTTAATTTTTTTTAAAAAATGCATAAACATCAAACTGGAAAAAGCAGAAACCATAATCAACCTTATAAACTAAAACAATGTAGAAACCTGAACCGAAAAAAATGAGAAACAGTTCTCGCACACAACGCTAAAAAAAAATGCAGAAACGGTAAACATGAATCACATTCATAATCTGTACAAAGTATACAAACTATAATTATAGACGTTGGTAAATTGGGAAAACATTAAACATGAAACTATACACATTCATAATCTGTACAAACTAAACATGAATCACATTCACAAACTATACAAACTATAATTATAGACATTCATAATCTGTACAAACTGTACAAAACATTAAACATGAATCACATTCAGAATATGTATACAAACATTAAACTGTATAGAACACAATCGATTAATTTGGGACGTGAGAGCAGGAGATGGAAATTGATCGAGATAGAACGTGAGAGCAGGAGATGGAGATTGATCGAGAGAGAACCTGAGAGCTGGAGCCTGGAGATCGAGATTGACCGAGAGAGAGGGAGAGGACGCGAGATTGACCGAGAGAGAACCTGAGAGCTGGAGCCTGTAGATCGAGATTGACCGAGAGAGAGAGGGAGAGGACGTGAGATAGCGGGGTGATGGAGATCGCTGGACCTGGAGATCGCTTGGGATGGAGAGACCTGGAGATCGAGAGAGGGCTGGAGACGTGAGATAGTCGAAAGAGCTGGAAACGTGAGATAGCCGAGAGAGAGTTAGGGCAAATAAAATCAAACGTCCGTTTAATTTTTAACACAGCCGATTAATCATCTAGGCGCGCGCCTAGCCGCCTAGCCGCCTGGCGCCTAGGCGCTGCGCTTAAGGCGCCTAAACAATAACGCCTCGCCTGATGTGTCTTAAGGCGCTAGAGCTTAAAAAAGTGGCGCCCGGCGCCTAGGCGCGCGCCTAGGTGCGATTTTGACAACATTGCCACCACCCATTTTAGGGTTTTTCTTTCTTTGTTTTCGTTAGTGGCTATATAAGCCAAACGATGTACAGATACACACAACTTTTGATTATTTTTCCGAAAGTGAGCTCGTCTCTCTCTCGCGTCTCAGGTGGATTCCTGTACAGGTTAGGTGGATTCTTAGCTCTTCTACCGGATTACGGTGTTAATCCGACCATTCTCCTACAGTTTACGGTGTTAATCTGTCCGCTTCTACCGGATTCCATTCAAAATCCGTCCATCATCCACCTCGGATTCAATTTACCTGAACCGGCCTTCATCCTTCCGTTTCCATTCCGTTGCGTTCTGCGTCAGTTGGTATCAGAGCCTACTTTCAATGGACGATGTTCCGGAAGATCGATCAGCCACAATTGGAGATTTGTGAGTTGTTCGATAAGAGATACGTGAGTTACGTGAACTTGTTGAACGCCTCACTGGCGAGTTTGCTTGTGTTCAGGTCCGTCAAGAGCAGGCTCAGGTTTTCCCTGAACCTGTGGACCCGAATGGTGCACAAGCCAGAGTTCCGAGACGAGTTCCTCAGCAACACCCTATGCCTGTAGTCCAGTCGGACTCAGACAGTGACGCCGATGAAAGAGTACTTAACTTTGGTGACCAAGTCAGACCTACAGAGAACAGAGACTACCGTATGAAGGTGGAATTACCTTCCTTTGATGGCTACTTGGACGTGGAAGGATTTCTTGACTGATTGACAGAGGTTGAACGTTTCTTCGATTACATGGGTATCGAAGAAGAGAAGAAGGTCAAGTTTGTGGCCTACCGTCTCAAGAGTGACGCCTTAGCCCGGTGGGACCAGTTACAGACGCCCCAAGCACGGCAGAACAAATCGCAGATACGTTCATGGCCGAGGATGAAGAAACTGTTGAAGTAGAGGTTCTTGCCTGCTAACTATGAGCAAATGTTGTTCCAGCAGTATCAGAACTGCAAGCAAGGACTCAGGACTGTCAGAGCTTACACAGAGGAGTTCTACAGGTTGTCTTCTCGAAATGACCTGGTAGAAAACGACAACCAACAGGTGGCTAGGTTTAATAATGGCCTACGCCTGCCTATTCAAGACCGAGTGGTGTTACACCCTGCATTTACCCTCAATGAGGCTGTTGAGTTAGCTCTACGGGTTGAAGCCCAGCTGGACAGGGCCAGCACGGGAGCTCAGAGATTCAACAGGACCGCGGCAGGAGGACATGTGTCAAGTGGTAAAAGAGAGCTGCCTGGTCAGACGAGTGCCAGCGCGACTAGTGGAGGAACAAATGCAGGAAATTCAAGTGCCGCTCAACCAGCACAGCAAGGCAGTAAACAGGTCGTTGCACCCCAGAAAACCTCACCAAGCCCTTATACACCGTCTTCCCAACCTATCAAGTGCTACAGGTGTGGAGAGCCAGGTCATCACTCTAACAATTGTCCGAACAGACGCGTTGCCAACCTTGCTTTACAAGGAGATGAAGAAGAAGAGCTGTTAGAAGACCAAGCTCAGGAGTTTGATGAAGAGGAAGTGGTGGAGGCTGATGAGGGAGTGATCTTAGTTGTTCGGAGATTGTTGTATTCTCCAAGGATAGAAGCTGAGACTCAAAGGCACAACATCTTTCGCACTCGCTGCACAGTTGGACAGAGAGTGTGCGAGCTGATTATTGATGGAGGAAGCACCGACAATATAGTTTCCCGAACTATGGTGGATAAGCTTCAGCTGAAGACAGAAGCTCATCCCAATCCGTACAAGATTGGGTGAATTAATGACAGTGTAGAAGTCAAGGTCAGTGAACGCTGCACGATACAACTTTTCATTGGCCAGAAGTACAAAGATGAGGTGATATGCGATGTGGTGGACATGTCAGCTTGCCATCTACTGTTAGGCAGACCTTGGCAATTTGATGTGGGGTCTACCCACAACGGGCATCTCAACACTTACTCATTCATGCACCACGGGACCAAGATTACTTTGGTTCCCATGGGAGAACAGAAGCCTAAGGAAGCCCGCATTGCAAGCAAGACTTTGCTAGTAGTACCAGAGTTGGGAAAAGAGGAGCTGGAAGAGCATGAAGTGCACACAGTGGTAGTAAAGGGAGAAAGCTCACCGCCGACCAGCGTTCCAGCCGAGCTAACACCCCTTGTTGAAGAGTTCAGCGCAGTCCTTTCAGCCGAGCTGCCAGATGGATTACCCCCAGCACGGGACATTCAGCATCAGATAGACCTGATCCCAGGATCGCGCCTTCCCAACTTGCCGCACTACTGTATGAGCCCAGCAGAGCATGCCGAGCTGCAGACTCAGATCAGTGAGCTGATCAAAAAGGGGTTTCTCCAAAAGAGCCTGAGCCTATGTGCAGTGCCCGCACTGCTAACGCCAAAGAAAGATGGGAGTTGGAGAATGTGTGTTGACAATCGAGCTATCAACAAGATTACCATCAAGTACCGTTTCCCCATTCCCCGACTTGAGGATATGTTGGATCAAATGGCAGGAGCTACAATCTTTTCGAAGCTAGATCTGAAGAGTGGTTATCATCAGATCAGAATCCGCCCAGGAGATGAATGGAGATAGCCTTCAGGACCAAGGATGGCCTGTACGAGTGGCTTGTGATGCCATTTGGGTTGTCTAATGCCTCAAGTACGTTTACGCGGCTTATGACCCAGGTACTCCGACCCCTTATTGGATTCTGTGTCGTTGTTTATTTTGATGATATTTTGATTTATAGCTGTAGCCGACAAGCACATCACCAACACCTGAGAGAGGTCTTGGTACTGTTAAGAGACAACCACCTTTACGTCAACCTGAAGAAATGCAGTTTCTTAACCAACAACCTATTGTTCTTGGGTTTTGTGGTCAATGCGGATGGGCTGACAGTTGATCAAGAAAAGGTCAGAGCTATTCAAGAATGGCCAACACCCACATCCACACACGATGTGAGGAGTTTCCATGGGTTGGCTACCTTCTACATGAGGTTCATAAAGAATTTCAGCACCATTGCGGCACCAATGACAGAGTGCCTTAAGAAGAAGCAATTTGAGTGGACCGCTGATGTCGAGCAGAGCTTTGCCGAGCTCAAGGAGAAACTGTCCTCAACACCAACCTTAGCTCTCCCCGATTTCAGCAAGCTGTTTGAAGTCCACACGGATGCCAGTTACGTCGGCATTGGAGCTGTCCTATCCCAGGAGGGCCGCCCAGTGGCCTATTACAGTGAAAAGCTAAGCGAAGCAAGGAAGAATTGGACTGCCTACGAGTTGGAACTCTATGCTGTTATCCAAGCCCTGAGAGTTTAGGAGCACTACCTCATTTAGCAGGAGTTCGTGCTACACACCGACAACAAGACCTTGGAGTTCTTGAACAGCTCAACTACCATTAACCGAAAACACGCCAGATAGATTGCCTGTGTTCAAGCTTTCAAATTTGTTTTGAAACACAATGCGGGAACCTCTAACCGAGCTGGCGATGCCCTGAGCCGCAAAGCATCCATTCTTGCTGTTGCCCGCACAGAGCTAGTGAGATTTGATTTCCTCAAGGAGTTGTACGAAGAAGATGAAGATTTTCGGGATTTGCGGTCCCAATGCCAGTTCAACAAGACATGACTGAATGGATTTCTTATCTATGATGGGTATTTATTCAAAGGAAACCAGCTGTGCATTCCCAAATCGTCATTACGGGAGTTGCTAATCAAAGAGGTTCACTGTGTAGGACTCGGAGGACACGTGGGCCGCGATAAAACTATCCAGCAGGTGGATGATAGATATTATTGGCCCCAGCTCAAACGAGATATTGGTCGATTTATTCAAAGGTGCTACATCTGCCAAACGGCCAAAGGCCAGACTCAAAACACAGGACTCTACACTCCATTGCCTGTTCCCGAGGCACCATGGGAAGATCTGTCCATGGATTTTGTGCTCAGGTTGCCCAGAACACAGAGAGCTGCAGATTCAATCATGGTCGTGGTTGATAGATTCTCGAAGATGGCACACTTCGTGGCCTGCAGAAAGACTCATGACGCCTCTAACATTGTCAATCTCTTCTTCAGAGAGATTGTTCGTCTGCACGGCGTACCCAAAACCATTACCTCAGACAAGGACATCAAGTTTCTCAGCCACTTCTGGAGAACATTGTGGGCCAAATTTGAAACTAGCCTCCAGTTCAGCAGCACTTGCCACTCGCAGACTGATGGCCAGACGGAAGTCGTCAACCGCACACTTGGCAATATGCTATGTTGCCTAGCTGGAGACAAGCCCAGGCAGTGGGACCTCCAGTTGCCCCAAGCTGAGTTCGCCTTCAACAACACCATCAACAGATCCACAGGCCACACTCCTTTCCAGGTTGTGTATCGTCATGTCCCAACCCATACTCTGGACCTTGTTCCTCTACCTTCTCACCCAGGAGCCAGCCGAGCAGCAGAGCACCGAGCGACAGATGTTGTCCGCACACTCGTTGACACTAAGACCAGATTGGAAGAATCCAATGCCAAGTATAAGTCTCAGGCAGACAAGCGCAGGAGGAGGAAGACATTCAAAAAAGGAGATTTGGTTATGGTTCATCTACGCAAAGACAGGTTCCCCGTAGGAACATATGGCAAGCTGCAGATGAGGAGAGTGAGACCTTGCAAATTCCTCAGAAGAATCAACGACAACGCGTACAAGGTGGATCTTCCTGGTGATTTTCACATTTCCAACACTTTCAACGTCGGAGACCTGATTGATTACCACCCTCCCGAGCACTTAGAAAACTCGAGGACGAGTTCATCTTTAGTGGGGGAGCCTGATGTAGGACAAGGGCCTACATGTACCCTCTGTCCAACTGCCGAGCAGACCTTAGTCCCATCCGAGCAACCAACCCATTCTTTTCTTGCAGCCGCACAACCTACACTTCTTGTCGAGCTGCCACCCCGCGCACCAGATGCCGAGCTGCCATACTCGTCGCACTGCCCTAAGGAACCTCAGCCCAGCCCAGCCAGTCCAGCTTGTACCAGTTTGGAATGGCAACCTATGTCAGCACGGCCTCAACAGTTGCACCCCAGCTCGGCCGTATTGTAACGACCTAGAATTCTGAATAATTTCTTAAATGTCATTATTGTTGATATCGAGATTCACTCGATGAAATTCAATGGTTCGGGTAGTTAGAGTCCCCGGTGGTAGATGACGCTGTCCTAGGTTGTTCCGGCAATGTGCCGAGGGTCTTCTAGGCCTATTTTGACTCCAAAATATTTTCTGAATTCGAAAGTGTTCTTCACCAATGTCGTAGAGAATTCAATTACGAATCCAACGCAACTTGAATCGTCTCAATCGGAGTTCGGACGAAGAAGTTATGACCAAAATACTCTCGGAACCATTTTTGATCTAGGGGTTTGGTCCGGACGACGGGTCCCAAAAAAATGAGTTTTTAGTTCAGGAGGTTTCGTCCGGACCATGGTGGTCTTCGTCCGGACCATGGTGGTTTCGTCCGGACGACCATGACCTTCGTCCGGACGACAGTCTGCAGAGTTGCGCGATTTTGCTTGTTTTAAGTGTGGGGCACTTTGGTAATTTTGCCTAAACACGTTTTTAACCCCTAAAAATGTCCCAACACTCCTTCATTTTTACAACCCTAAAGACTCTCTCTCTCTCTCCTCACCTCCATTAATGGAGATCCTCCCTCTCTCCTCCATATCTACACCCTTCAAGCCTTGGATGAAGAAATCCCAAGGAGAAACATTGTTCTACTCCTCAAGGGCTCTCCACTAAGCCCAATATCTCCTCCATCCGTCCAAAGTTCGAAGTTAGGAGCTTCATGAAGATGCTTGGATCGAAAAATGGCAAGGAGAAACATCGTTCCCCTTGGCGAGAGCTACGCGGTGACCTACATGGTTTCTTTACCTGGCGATTTTTGGAACTCCGGCGACTTTCCGGCGAGGAGCTATGGAGATGCGGTCTTGAGTAACGTTGAAGAGGATGAGACGATCTATGCGGTGACGAATTTGGTTTGCGGCGATATTTTCCGGCGACTTTCCGGCGATTACTCCAGCCATTGCTCCGGTGGGTAAATTCTTGATTTCTATCAAATATGTGTGCGTGTGTGTGTGATTCCCGTATTCGTACTAAGATTCCCCTAGAATTGTGATCATGTAATATTTGGGTTTAGGTTGGAAATCCTACGGTAAAACCATACGAATTTGGGTTGGTGTCACGATTGTTGAATCATAAATATGAGATTGGTTGGCCATGCTTACTCCCTTAGACACCACATGTTCGACGAAAGTCCTTAGTAAATCTTGGATAAATATTTGGAGAACTGTATAACAAACTTGAACTCCTGTCAAAGCGACACATATAGAACTATCGTAAAATCCTTGCATTGAGTATCCACATGAAATTGGAATTGAGGTCAAGGGGTGTCATTGGGTAAGTTAGCAATCCCATTGGTCGTGTGAAGTCGTCGGAGACATGGACTCGCCCTTATATGTGTAGAGCGTGAGCTTGAAGTGGGTGGTCGAACTCGATGATCACTTTAAGTGGAACAACCTCGGGGGTTGTCTCCCTTGACATGACCAAGGTTGGGTTTATAGTGTAAAACTCGGTGAGATGTAAAAAGTATTTAACGAACTTCAAATATTGAGGATGTGCCTACCAAAGGCTACTCGTGTATAATCTCGAATCTACCACCTCAAAATGAAAGATGAAAGTAAGAGTGATGACTTCCGCGTGCGTACTAGCGTTGGCTAGGGGAATAGAGGTGGATAGTGAGAAGGTTGAATATGCCTATGAAACGGTGATAATAATAAAGAATGTGGCATTGGTTTGAAATCAACTAGCATTGGCTAGGAGTGATAACATGATGGACTCGATGAACAAAACACTATAACGTACACGGTTGATACAATTGACTAGCGTTGGCTAGGTGACGTAACGATAGGAGTATGATTGATCTTGTATACGGAAACGGACTTATGACGGGGTTTCCGGGATGGTCGCGCCATCCACGACATTGTGCACAATGGGGGTTACTTGGCCCTCCTAGCGATTACTTGGGGAACGACGGACAGGATGGCTAGTGGGTTTGGCCGCCTACTAGACTACTCCTACCCTATCTAATGTTACATGACACGTTGACACGTTGGACTAGGATAGCCTGGGGTGGACTTATGATGGGATCCCATGGCATATCCATAATTACGAAACACGATACTTGACTTTCTTGGAACAGACTTATGATGGGATTCCAATAATCTATCCATGCAACAATAACTATGCTTACCTGGAGTGGACTTATGACGGGACTCCACGGAATATTCATACCACGAATCAAAGATAATAACTTGGAATAGACTTATGATGGAATTCCAAGGGAGAACTCACCCACGAACAAAAAGGGGAACTTAAAAGAAAGTGTTATAGAAGGACATGAATCGTACAAAGAAAGCAAGTAAGTGAACATCTCAAACGTTAACAAAATATGTAAGTCACGCAATTAACTCCATGGATAGATGACGAGACTTGAGAGTGGTGTGTGTTACGATTACCCATATATGCGTCGCGCAGAATCTTGATAGTTCCCTAGATTATTACCCCTTTGTAGAAAATAGGTTGTGACGACTTGAGATTGAGTTGGTTTAGCCATTAGGCTTGACACCTTTTACTTCCCTTGTACTTGAGGAGATTAGTTAACGGACCTATTCCTAGGTCACCCTGACTGCTTGTGTTGTCCTCTCTCTACTGCTTCACTACTTGTGTTCCTCCTTACAGCTTGCTATTTTGTTGTCCACTACTGTTGCTCTTATTTTTAGCTTTACTGCTTGTGCTGGCCCCTCCTAGGCATGCACCACCCGTGCATGTTTGGTAGTGGTCAGAAGTTTATCTACTGAGCCGTGGTATGCTCAGACCTTTGTGGTCCCCCCCACAGGTAGTTGCAGGGACTTGTGGATATCGTTGAGCTTGGAGCTTAGTCAGCTACCGGATTTTCAGAGATCGTTGCAGCAGGTTTCTTTGGTACTTTGTTGGCTCTCGAGGGTGGGATGTACCCTCACTCTTCTTTTCTATTCAGCACTTTACTTTGTAGTTCTGCACTGTTGTAGCCGTGTACGACATTTATAGTCTTTCGCTCTTCTTTGATGTTGTCTCGCTTGTATCATGAAATGTAATGAGAATAGAATGGAATGTGTAGATACTACAAGTATTGTTTCTCCCTGCTTTATTTAAAGTGCTTTAAAAAAATGGTTTGAAAATCCGGGGCGTGACACGTATTTCCGCAGAGCTACTGGGACGAGACCGCACATGGCCCACCTGACATCCCCTGACATTCTGTTATTTATTTTTAGAGTTTGTTAGGGAATTGTACATTTGTAATCATTTTACTTTTCCGTTTTTGTTTGTATTAGCCGCCACCCATTTTAGGGTTTTCCTTTCTTTGTTTTTGTTAGTGGCTATATAAGCCAAACGATGTACAGATACACTTAGCTTTTGATAATTCGAAAACCCGTTTTTTTGAAAGTGAGCTTGTCTCTCTCTCGCGTCTCAGGTGGATTCCTGTGCAGGTTAGGTGGATTCCTAGCTCTTCTACTGGATTACAGTGTTAATCCGACCATTCTCCTATAGATTACGGTGTTAATCTGTCCGCTTCTACCGGATTTCATTCAAAATCCGTCCATCATCCACCTCGGATTCAGTTTACCTGAACCGGCCTTCATCCTTCCATTTCCATTCCTCTGCGTTCTGCGTCAGGGTATGAGATGACCTCTACTACTTTGGATCTCCTATGTCTTCTAGTCTGTAAGCTTTGTGTTCTAGGAATTCTGTTTTGCCAGATTCTCATAAATTTTACTTCAGTCTTAAAATTTTAGCCTTGTGACATGCTCGTCTTGGACATGCTAACTTTCAGTATTTGTGCTGGTTGTTTCTTCACTTAAATAAAGCTTGCAAGGAGTCCAATTTTAGGTATGTGGTTTGTGAATTGTCTAAACACACTCGTACCTCTTATATTCTCTGCATGCATAGAGCTCCTAGTGCTTTTGACCTTATTCATTCTGACATCTGGGGTCCTTCATCTGTTACTGTCTTGTCTTACCATAGTTACTATGTCACCTTTATTGATGATTATACTCGTTGCACTTGGGTATATCTTATGAAGAAAAAATCTGAAGTCTTTACTTTAGAAATTTCTTACAAATGATTAAAACCCAATATCATACTGTGGTGCATAATATTCGATCTGATAATGGTCGGAAGTATATCAGTGATGAATTTCGATCTGCTCTTAATCAAGATAGAATCTTTCAACAGCTTACGTGTCCCTATACACCTGAACAAAATGATGTGTCAGAATGTAAAAACCATCACATCATGTCTGTTGTTAGATGTCTCTTGCGAGGTATGAATGTTCCTAAATATATCTGGCATATGACTGTTCTCACTGCCACATATCTTATTAATCGTACTCCCAGCCGTGTCCTTCAAGGAAAAACATCACTTAACATTCTTAAACCCAATGCTGCACTCTTTTCTCTAGTCTATGGATGTACTTGTTTTGTGCAAAATAAGAGTCCTACCCACACTAAACTTGATGACAAAGCTATTCATTGTATCTTTTTAGGATAGTCCTCCATGTCAAAAGGATATCGGTATTATGATATTATTACTCGTCACATATATCATACTTTGGATGTTACTTTTCTGGAGATTGTTCTTTTCTTTTCAGGTTCTTCTCCTCTGCAGGACAAATACCAGTGGAACCTGTTGTGGCTGAGGACTCCACATTACCTAGGCCCATTTCAATTCTTGATTCCACTGGTGACTCATTGCCTCTTGTTATCCTTCATGATCCATTGCAGGTCTACTCCCGCCGTCCTTGCTCCTCTGAATCCCTGCCAACGCATTCTTTGGATCCAGGTATCTCTCCTTCTCCCTTACCTTCTGTGGTTTCCTTTGATATTGCATCTCCCCATTACCCTACCCGTGTTCGTTGCCCCCTGCTCGTTATCTTTTGGCTGAAAGTACTAATCATCCCATTTCAAAGTATTTATCTTATCAGGGTCTCTCTACCTCTTATAAAGCATTTGTAAGTCAGGTTGACTCGGTCTCTATTCCTTGTTATGTCCAAGAGGCTCTACAGGATCCTAAATGGGTTGCTGCCATGAAAGCAGAATTGGATGCTCTTCAGGACAATCAGACATGTGAGCTTGTTGCTCTTCCGACAGGTGAGCGTACTGTTGGTTGTAAATAGGTGTTTAGTCTGAAATACTTGGCAGATGGATCTATTGATCGATATAAGACGCGTTTGGTTGCCAAGGGATTTACTCAGGTCCCTGGTAAAGATTTTGGGGCCACCTTTGCTCCGGTGGCTAAGTTGACTACTGTTCGCCTTCTTATCTCATTAGCTGCTTCTTTTGATTGGCATATTCATCAGTTTGATATTAAAAATGCTTTTCTGAATGGAGACATGACTGTGACGATTTATACAGATCCTCCACCGGGATTCCGGTCTCAGGGGGAGTGTTCTGGGAAAGTTTGTCGTATTCGAAAGTCTCTCTATGGCCTGAAGCAGTCTCCTCGTACATGGTTTAGTCGGTTTAGCGATGTGATTCTCAGTATGGGATTTATACAGTGTCATTGAAATCATACATGTTTTATACGCCGCCAGCCTCAAGGGAGGTGCATTATTATGTCTGTCTATGTTGATGATATTATTTTCACTGGTGATGATGCATCTGGAATCACTCAAGTAAAGCATGACATGGGTACGTCATTTGATACTAAGGATTTGGACTCTCTTCGTTATTTTCTTGGTATTTAGGTTGCTAGGTCTTGCCATGGTATCTTGTTATCCCAAAAAAAGTACTCTCTAGATCTTCTTCAGGACACATGCATGCTTGGGTGTAGACCGTCCTCTTCCCATATGGACCCAAACCTTAAGTTAACTGCAAAACTGAGAGAGTTATTACCAGACCCTTCGGTGTATCAACGTCTTGTGGGTCATCTTATCTATTTAACAAACACAAGAACGGATCTTACTTTTGCCGTCAGTGTTGTTAGTCAATTTATGCATTCACCTCGTACGTCTCATTTGGATGCTGTCTACCATATCCTTCGATACCTCAAGACTTGTCTTGGTCTTGTGCTTTTCTTTACAGCTGGAGCACAGTCCGGTCTCTCATGCTTTATAGATGCTGATTATGCAGGCTCTAAGGATGACACGCGCTCTACCTCTGATTTTTGTACCTTCCGTGGCAGTCATCTTATATTTTGGAAGAGTAAGAAGCAAGCTGTTGTCTCGCATTCTTCTACTGAAGCTGAATATCGTTTTATGGCTCAGGGCACATGTGATCTACTTTGGCTCCGATCCCTTCTAAATGAGTTGGGTTTTCCAGTAGCAGGCTCGTCTACTTTGTTTTGTGATAACAAGTCTGCTATTATGTTATCTTTTGATTCGGTCATTCATGGAAGGACTAAACATGTGAATGTTGATATTCATTTTATTCGGGAAAAAGTTCGATCTGGTGTTATTATTCTAAGTTTTGTTCGTTCCTCTGATCAAATCGCTGATATGTTTACCAAGTCTATTGGTCCTACACTTCTTCAATCATCTCTTGACAAGTTGGGTCTTGTCAATATCTTCGTCCCAACTTGAGGGGGAGTGTTGGAATTAATAAGGGAATTGCGGAATTTTAGGGATTTGATGTAGCTATCTTTGGTCATGTTGAAGCAATTCAAGCTTTAAATTACATCATTAATTCAACCCTAATTTGACATTTTGCATGCAAATCAATCAATTTCCCCCTCTACTATAATGATTCTTGCATGACTCAATCTTATCTTAACACATTCAATTGGTGTCACTATGAACAACACAAAAACCCCAAGTTACAAATTTTGGGATTTTTCACAAATTAATTATTAAATCATGATTTACCTCAACAATTATTTTCTAAACACAAATATATATAAAGGGGATAGAAATTCCTACCAAGGAGTGTTTTGAGAATTATGGGTGTCAGTTTATATAGTTCATAGGAATGAGAGAAGTTGTGCCAGGAGTTGCTATGTTAACTCGAAGCAGGAGCAAGGCAATGAAATCAACTTAGACGGTGGGTCCTTTACTCACCTCAGTCAACCCGGCTTCTGTCTTGCAGGCTTGACTCAGCTCTATTTTCCCGCACACCTGCTCTTGCAGGAGTAGCCACGAGACTCCACTCGCTTTAAAGAATCTTGAACTACCCTAAAATGCCTTAACCAATACCAATTTGCTACCTACCAGAAGCTGGAACCTACTCCTTCTGCTCCCATGAGCTAATTGATTGTCTTTCTCGATGTGTTTTTGGGGTGACTCACCAATCGCACTTACACTGGTCAGTACGTATAGTCACCAATCCAAACACCTGCTTCAATCCTTCGAGAAAGAGTGTCTACTTTGGTGTCTGCTCCTTGTCGCCCTGGTCTGTCTTTGTCCGTTGCTCCATCCTTCCACTGAGCTTATGGATTTTTGTCGATAGTAGATTGGCACTTTGAATATTCGATTAGACGACTTTGACTCCAAGTTTTCCCAGGTTGACCAGCACTTACACGAGATTAACCTATGTCACTAGTAGTTCGCCAAGCACTTCTCTTGGGTTCACTCTACTGTGACCGACGTGGCAGTGACATTAGCGAGAGTTGAGTCTCGTCTAGGTATAGACTACCCTTCTCCAGCGCGGGATGAAGACAAAGACGACGTTGGTGATATTGGTGGTGGTGGAGTCGAGTCTTACACTTTTAGGTGACAAAAAAGGGGAGATGGTTGATGACAAGTATTGTAGTGCTTTGGATATAGTTGTTGATGGTGGTTTTTGCTGGAGTTAGTGTGCTTGGTGGTTTGGGGGAATTGTTCAGTTTTTGTTTGGTGTCTTGCGGTTGGACTTTCTTTCACTCTTGGTCTGTACTTATTGGCATTATTGTCTCTTGGCAGAGCTGTTTTCTTTCCCGCACTTTTTTGCACGTTATTATTCAATTACAGGACCTAGTTGATAGCCTGACATGTTTGTGGTTTAGCTATTCCTATTTGGGCCTTGCTATTTAACCTGTCCTGTCTTTCAACTTTTGCGCACACACACAGGACTTCCTGTAAGGTCGTCCATATTTTAATAAAATATGGACATCACTTTTCCGATCAAATCTTCATGGTCCGAACCGTCCAATGTCTTTAAAAAATATTTTAAGGACCCATGCGAGAAATTGGCCAAAAAAAGACTGTCAAGGGCTTGATTTAGACAGTTTTTATAAATTTTTATCTGCTGTCTGTATTAAACTTGCTCGGATCAAGTCTTTCCTGGTCTTTTTTTGGAAACTTTTCACGTGGTCTCTTAAAAACATCTTTTAAAGACATTGGACGATTTGGATCATGAAGATTTGATCAGGAAATTGACTTTCATATTTTATTAAAATATGAACGTCCTTACAGGAAGTCCTTACACGGATTGGATGCGTATCCTTGTTGCAGGTTGGAATCTTTATTGCAGGTTGTTTTAGATGGATTCTACTCTGAGATTCAACTCTCGTGCTCTCATAGTTTTATTTCTTCTGAATTAGACGTGTTTTAGGTGGGTTTGTTCTGGAAAAGCCAAAATGAGAGATTGTTAGTATTGATTGTTAGTATTACTGGCATTTTCCGGGAATACACTTTTGATTCGGAGTTCTGTATTCATTTTTCATTGTATTTGGTTTGGTTGGTCACATGTTTTATAGTTTTTGTTGATCCGATGTTCCGGCTCATGTATTGATTTCGAAGCTCTTGTTGATGTTGCTTGGTTGGGATGCATTTCAATTGCATGCCTATCATTGTTTAGGTTTTGCTCTTGGAGAGTTGCATTTTAGACCTTGAGAGCTTGGGTGAGGATCATGAAATTTTTGTAAGTGTTGGAGTGTCTTTGGTACGCCCTTTATTGTTTTCCTTAAAAAAATTTCTAAGACAGTTTGTTCCAGTTCGCTTCGCCCTTGGGGTGCACGGGCACTTCCCCATGCTCGCCAGACGCGTCAGTGCCCTTCGAGCGCTTTGCTCATATTTCGTGCGAGCTTCTTGTGTTGAGCTTGCGCGACGCGTTTAGTGCTCGCGAGCGCGGCGCGCCAATCCGTGTGTTTCAGTTTGTGAGACTGAGATTTAATCGTTATTTTGATCCAAATGCTCTCGTTTGGCTTCGTCTCTAGGTATTTAAGGGCGTTCTTTGCATCATTTAGGTCACCAATTGTACTTAACAGTG
>NMUG010000839.1:0-19997 GCA_002855965.1 Monotropa hypopitys
GGGCTTCCTTGACGTCCGGATAAGAATACCGAAGGTTGAAGGAGACCGCATGGCCGGCCCGACCTGGTTCCTTCGGGTGTCCGTTGATACTGCTTAAGATGTCGAACACATGATGATCCGATGGATCTGTCCGACAGCAGTGTATGTCCGGAGGTCCGTGAGGCCGACGGCCCTGGATTGCTCCGTGAGATGTGTGTTGAATCTGGATGTTGGGGGTCCGGCCCGAGACAAGTGGGGTCCGGCTACCACAGTGTGCTTATGTTTGGGCAGAGGATGTATATCTAGATAGTCCTGAGTTGAAAAATAGCATTCTGGAGGAAGCTCGTTGTTCTGCTTATGCCATGCATCTGGGTGGCAATAAGTTGTACCAACATTTGCGAGAAATTTTTTGGTAGAAGGGCATGAAGAGAGACATTGCAGAGTTTGTGTCCAAGTGCTTGACTTGCCAGAGGGTAAAGGTGGAACATCAGAGACCTGCGGGTTTGCTTCAAAACCTACCGATACCTGAATGGAAGTGGGAGCACGTGACGATGGACTTTGTTGTGGGATTGTCGCACTGTAGTCGGGGCTTTGATTCGATTTGGGTGGTTGTTGATAGGTTGACCAAATCGGCTCACGTTTTGCCGGTGCGTGTCACCTATACCACCGAAAGGTATGCCAAGCTATATATTGATGAGATTGTCAGATTGCATGGAGTTCCAGTGTCGATTGTTAGCGACAGGGATCCTAAGTTTCACTTCGAGGTTTTGGCAGAGTTTGCAGCAGGCGTTGGGAACCTCATTGAAGTTCAGTACGGCTTTCCATCCGTAAACTGATGGTCAGTCGGAAAGAACTATTCAGATTTTAGAGGACATGTTGTGGGGCTGTGTTCTTGATTTCCGTGGAATCTGGGATGATTTTCTATCATTAGCGGAGTTTGCTTATAATAATAGTTACCAATTCAGTATCGGCATGGCACCCTATGAAGCACTGTATGGAAAGCGTCGTCGTACGCCTATTTGTGGGAGTGAGGTTGGGGAGCGTCAGTTGTTAGGGCCTGAGTTGATTCAGCAGTCGGCCGATGGGGTAAAGTTGATTAGAGAAAGGTTGAGGATATCTCAGAGTCGGCAGAAGAGTTATGCTGACAATCGTCGCGGAGACTTGGAGTTTATGGTGGGTGACCGAGTGTTCCTTCGAGTTTCACCCTGGAAGGGAGTTATCCATTTCAGAGGCAAGGGGAAGTTAGCACCCAGGTATGTGGGGCCTTATGAGATTATTGAGAGGATTGGCGTGGCTGCTTATCGGTTATCCTTACCAGCAGAGTTGTCTCGCTTGCATAATGTTTTTCATGTATCTGCTATTCGCAAATGCATTGGTGATCCTACTCACGTTTTGCAAGACGAAGGGATAGAGATCCAGGAAGACATATCTTATGTGGAGGAGCCGTTGAAAATCATTGATCGAAAGGAGCAAGTTTTGCGCTCCAAGATTGTTCGTTGGGTGAAAGTTTTGTGGAGGCATCATGGCTTGGAAGAAGCCACTTGGAAGGGCGAGGATGCCATGAAGGCTAAATATCCACACTTATTCGACTCAAGTATGTCTTTTATTTTCAAGGTCGAAAATTCCTTAAGGAGGGGTGAGTTGTCACACCCGAATCAAATTTATAATATTTTAAATTCATTTATCCATATTAAATAAATTAAAGAAAGAAAAAAATATATGGGCTCAAGTAATTAAAAAGAATTGTGGTTGATTTAAAATAGGTTTTATATATATTAAAAAGATGTATATAATAACTTATGTTTCAAATAAGAGAATAATGGCATGGAAGGGGAATTAGAAGGAGGAGAGGAGGGCAATTAAGTCCTTTGGTTTTAAAAACTGATTCCATTAGGGTTAGATACATTACCTTGGAGGCTAGAGAGGATTAGAGAGGGTGGCTAGGAGAGATCAAAGAAATCAAGGCTTGATTTGAAGTTTTTTGAGGAAATCCCTTCTTCAACATTGTTCATCACATCCTAGAGGTAAAATTTATATATTTGGATTTTTTATTTCGTGGGTAATTAGTCCCAGATTAAGGGTTTTTTACTAATCACGATTAGTGATTGTTTTTTTAGATTTACTTTGAAAAACCATGTTTTGGGTGATTTAAAGTTGTTTTTAAAGCCCCAACTTTGAGTATGTTTTGAGGGTAGAGGTTTGCTACATCTTAGAACACTTGTTTTGATGATTTGAGACTTTTAAAATCGAGTTTAAAGGGGTTTGGATTAAGAAAACCGAAAGAGATTAGCAATTTTTTTAGAATCTACTGCTTTCTGCACTGACCGGTATGCGCACCGGTATACCAGCCGGTATACCGGGCGGCATGCCGATTTGCATACCGGCCTTTGTATTTTGTCACATAAGACTAGGGTTTTATATAAAAATCGAAAAATATATGGACCGGTATGCCGGCCGGCATACCGGGCGGTATACCGGATGTATACCGGTTTCCATACCGGTCAGAAGGAAATTTGGAGAAGAAATTGGTGGGGCTTGGGGGTTGATCCTAAATTAATTTTAAATACTTTTGAGGGGAATTTTTTGACTTTAAGGAGTTTAAAAATCAGTAATAATAATCCTTAAATTATAATTAGAATTTTAGAATGATATTCATACATGTTTATATCGTATAACAGGAGATCAGCCGGGATCTTCCAAGGCGATTCAGTGAATATTTCGTTAACGAGTTCACACATCTGGTGAGTGTGTAGATGCCTTTTAATATATGTGCTTGGTTGTGTAAGTTGCTAGTTGTACGTGTTAGATGATTGCATGCGTAGAATATTATCCAATATTCTGTGGTTTGCTTTGAGTGCATGCGAAATATGTTTTTATTCCATGTAAGAACAAATGCAAATGTGAATGCAAGCATGATTGAGAAAAATAATATATGGTGCCATTGGGCACGAAACTGTGGGCATATAAGATGTCGAAATAATTGTGGGCATATAAGATGTCGAAATAATTGTGGGCATATAAGATGTCGAATTAACTGTGGGCATATAAGATGTCGAAATAACAGTGGGCATATAAGATGTCGAATTAACTGTGGGCATATAAGATGTCGAATTAACTGTGGGCATATAAGGTGTCAAATTAATATATGGTGTCATTGGGCACGGAACTGTGGACATATAAGATGTCGATTTAAAATAAGTTGCTATGGGCATGATTACAAAGAAATAAGTGGACAATGGCATGATTACGTCATAGTGGGGAAGAGACACCACCCCTGGGACAGCTGCATGTTTACGTGATAAAAGGGGAGAGACACAACCCCTTAGTTACTTGTTCTTTACTTGACCTCGTTGTTTAGTTGCTGCACTTACATTTCAAGTACATATATAGCTGTTGTATCTGACACTCCTGGATATCGTTTGCTGTTTGTTTTGCAATCTATATCCAGGTCAGGAGGAGTAGCAGGTTCACATTGACAGCCATTGTCGAGTTACCACTTTCAGGGTTAGATAGTTGGTGTTTCTCCGTGTTGGAGACAGTTTCTTTTCAGACAGTTCAGCAGTTGTGGTTGATGAGATGTAGACTGCTATTTTCTATCCGTTCAAAGGTTTGAGAGTTTATATTTTTGTTAGTGGTGTTTTGTTAGACTGCTAGACTTGGAGTTTATATTTTTTAGTACTTCCACTGTTATTCATTTATGTTGAGAAAAAAAATATGAAATGTTTGCTAGTATAACACTTGGGTTTTTCTGTTTTGATGCTTTGTTTAGTCATGTATCTGTTGCCAGTTTATATATTTTTATTATATTCTGGAATGGGTCGTAACAGGAAAGGTCCAAATGTGCATTGATTATCGGGATCTAAACAAAGCTAGCCCGAAGAATAATTTTCGCTTACTACAGATAGACATTCTTATGGACAACACGGCGGGTCACATGATGTTTTCATTTATGGATGGATTCTCGGGTTATAACCAAATTCGTGTAGTGCCAGAGGATCAAGAGAAAATAGTGTTTCTCACCCCATGGGAGGGGTTTATGTTATCAAGTGATGCCATTCGGATTAAAGAATATCGGTGGCAATTATCAAAAATCTATGGTCACACTTTTTTACGACATGATGCATGGTGACATGGAAATATATATGGATGACATGACCATAAAATCCTGACAATGACATGGGCATCTCCTAAGTCACAGATGAGTATTCGAGTGCTTGCAAAAATATAAATTGAAAATGAATCTAGTCAAATGCGCCTTTGGAGTAATGTTCGGAAAATTGCTAGGATTCATAGTCAGCCAGAAGGGCATTGAGATTGATCTTGCTAAAATTCAAGCTATTCAAAAAATGTTGATGCCTCGAGGAGTTAAAGAAGTCTGCTCATTTCTCGATAAATTAAATTTCATTAGCCGATTTATATCCTAAATGATGCAAGGTTGCAATCCAATTTATCGATTGTTGTGGAAAAACGAACCTCAAGAATGGATTGCTCACTACCAAGAAGCCTTCGAGAAAATTTAGCATTACTTACTCAATCCTCATGTTTTAGTCTTGCCAAAGCCTAATAAGCCACTATTTGTGTACCTCACTGTACTCAACAACTCCATGGGATGTATGCTGGTGCAGGAAGCAGAGGATGGTCATAAAGAATAGGCTATTTATTATTTAAGCAAGAAATTCTTGGCATATAAGAACAATTACTCAGTGTTGTAAAAGACTTATTGTGCATTGGCATGGGAGGCTCATCGGCTTTGCCATTATATGATCTATCACACTACTTAATTATTTCTCGGATGGATTGGTTGAAATACCTTTTTGAAAAGCCAATGCTTTCTATCCGAATTGTGAGATAGAATATGATTTTGTTCGAATTCGACATTATTTTTGCCACACAAATATCTGTTAAAAGAAGGGTAATTGCAAATTATCTTGCGAAGAATCCATTAGAAGATGGACAGCCAATGGAGCCATTGTTTTCAGATGAGGGAATATTTTGCTCACAAACAGATGATAAAGAGAAACTCCCTGGATGGAAGTTATTCTTTGATGATGCAAATAATCAGAAACGATTCAGGATTGGGGCAGTGTTGATATTGGCGGAAGGAACTCATTTTCCTGTGGCAGATAAACTAATTTTCGAGGGAAGAGTCCATCGTTACCAACAATATGGAAGAATACGAAGCGTGCATTCTAGGGTTACGAATGGCCCTTGAATCTGAAATTCTGGAATTGACAGTGTCTGGCGATTTAGACCATATCATACAAGAGAGAAATAAAACATATAGGACACAAGATCCGAAGTTGACTCCATATCATCATAAGCTCAAAGAATTGTGGATAAAGGTCAAACAAATCAGTTTTATTCATATTCCTCGAATAGAGAATTCATTTGTAGATGCGTTAGCAACTCTTGTCGCTGCTATCTGATTCTCTAACCAAGAAAAAATTACATCCATCTAGATTGAGCTGAGAAATTCATCTGCACATTGTGCATTTGTTTTAGAAGAAAGGATGGTCAGTCCTGGTACAGCGATAGCAGGCGATTCATGCAATCCAAGGTATTCCCAGAAGGGGGTGTTGTGAAAGATCAAAAAACCATGCGAATATTGGCCGCCCAATTCTTTATCTATGGGGAGGTTCTTTTCAAAAGATCCATGCACGGTCCTTTGCGACGTGTGGATGTTGTTACTGCCAACGGATTAATGATGGAAGTACGTGAAGGATCTTGCGGACCTCATATGAGTGGGCATTCTCTTTCTCAGAAAATTATACGAACTGGCTATTATTGGATGATGAAGGAAGAAGATTGCATCAAATATGTGAAAGAATTCCACAAATGCCAAATTCATGGGGATGTATTATGAGCACCGCTCAAACAACGTCAAGTAATGGTTGCACCTTGGCCTTTCTCAGCCTGGGGCATTGATGTTATTGGCACCATTCAACCTAAAGCATTTAATGGGCATCAGTTTATATTGGTGTCTGTCAACTACTTCACAAAATGGGTAGAGGTTGCCAGTTTCGTGCATATAACTAAGAGGGTGATCACCTGCTTTATCAGAAATAATATCATCTGCCATTATGGTTCATCAGAATTTTTGATTACCAATAATGCAAAACATCTCAACAGTTTCTTGATGAAAAAAATGTTCTCTCAATTCAGTATTAATCATCAGAATTCCAATGTTTATCATCCACAGATGAACGGGGCAGTGGAAGCATCCAATAAGAATATCAAGAGGATCATTCGCAAAATAACAGAAACTCGTCGAGATTGGCATGAGAAGTTTCCGTATGCACTCATGGCTTATTGCACATCCGTTCAAACTTCAACTAGGTCAACACCATTCTCTTTGGTGTATGGATATGAAGTGGTCATTTCACCAGAAATTCAAGTCCCCTCACTGCGCATTATGATGGAAACAACATTGGATGATGCAGAATGGGTGAAAGTGCGTCATGATCAGCTTTGCCTTTTAGACGAGAAAAGAATAACGGCTATATATCATTCTCAATGCTACAAGAGGAGAATTTCTAAGAGCTTCAACAAGCATGTGCATCCAAGAACCTTTCAAGAAGAAGATTTGATCTTAAAGCGAATCATTTCAATCCAAGAAGAAGCAAAGGGAAAGTTTGCCCCAAATTATCAAGGCACATACATAATTACAAAGATGCTATCCAGCGAAGATGTAATTTTGTCAGAAATGGATGGCCAAGCATTCCCACAACTACTCATTACAGACGTGCTCAAACGTTATTATGCTTGATGTATAGCGTACCTCAAAAAATATAGTGATTGCAATTTCATTTTAATAAAGACATTTTCTTATTATCGTTATTCCAAACAAATTGAGCAAAATCGCAATCAATTATTTTATTCCTATCTCATTGTATTCTGTATCTAAAAGTGACGAAAAAAACATAAAATTATCAAAAATATATATGATGATCAAAATGCTCGTTTCTCCCCTACATGCAAAAGCAAGATGGGGATTCCAAAATTCATCACCTCGAAATTTCTTCTATTCTTCTCACAAGTGCAACGAATGCTCATAATTGTTCGGAACAAAGCAAAGAAGAAATTTTATTTTTGAAATTGAAAATGCGATCTCTTCAAAAAAATAAAGAAAAGAAAAATTTCAGTATAGTCAAAACCCGAAAAGGGGCTGCAGTAAAAATGAAAAAATCCAGTACGGTCAAAACCCGAAAGGGAGCCATAGCAAAAATAAGAAAAATAAAAAGTATCTGACATAGTTTCCTCACAAGAAAGAACTATGCCAAAAATGGAGCAAAAAATAAATAAAGAGAAGAAGTTGGAAACGTGGTAAAAGGAAGGAGTTGATACTGGGATCATATTCGAAAAAAGGGAATGACAAGCATATATGGTTTGTAGGTATCAGTGATGAATTGTGATCGAGATCAGTCTTCGTTCTATGACAATTAGGTTTCTGTGAGATCTGGACCCAAAGCAAAGAAGGGGTTAATTAATTTTGTGCTAAAATTGTAAAGATAAATTTGAAAGAAAGGATGAGTGAAAGAATTTACTCTCTAGTCGATAAGTAAGGCCTTCTTTGTATAAATATGCTTATTAACAATTGTAATAAAATTTTACATGATTTATCCTTTATTTGTTGAGTAGAGAAATATATATTTTTTTGAATATGATGATTTCTTTATTATTTATTGTGGGAAAGAAAAAAACTTTCTATGCAGGAACATGCAAAATCAAAGCGCATATACTTTTCAACAAAGAAAAGTGAAGGAAAACTGTTGCATAAAAATAATAAAAGCGAAGAAAATACAAGTCAAGGTGGTCTATTTTGATGAGAAAGGTCATCCAATAGTCGAACAAAAGTCAGACAAATCTCTCGATAGCGACGGGTCATGGTCATGGCATTCTCGATTTCGGCTAAATCAACATTAACTATGCGACGAAACATCTCGACAAAAGTCTGGATCTGCATCATGTTAGGATAACCGTCTGAGAAAAGATGGTTCAGGAAAGAGAAGCCGCCTCTTAGTCTATCCATCATCCAGAAGTAAACACCTCTCTCTGTGACCAAATCCTGATATGCTTCATGAAGAAGCTTTTCGAAATCTTCAATTTTAGCAGCTTGGTCAACATGAGATGAGCCTAGCGTATCCAATTCCTCTTGAAGGAAGATTCTCTGCAACACCAGATCATCAACCTAATCCTGATTTTCTTCCAAAATCCGCTCAAAATAGGATAATTCATTTCCAAGGTGAATAATCTCTGAAAGGCTCATCTTGTGATCATGGGCATTCTGTATCAGCAATTCCTCTAACTCAGCTACAGTAGTAGTAGAACTGGTATAGGCACGGGCATGTTGATGATGGTGGTGCGGAGGTGGAGTGTTGATGATGGTGGCAACGATGGAGTAATGGTAAAGGAATTGACATTGGTTGTGATAGTGATAGTGGTGGTACAGCAATGGAGTGGTAATGATGATGGTGGTGATGATGATACAATACTGGTTATGGTGGAAGTGGTAATGACGGTGGTATAGTGGCGGTGGTGGTGAAAAAATAAGTGACATACAAATACTGACAAATTCAATTAGAATTAAATAGGTACCAAGCTAATTAATTTTTGCAACCTTCTAAGCCTATATTTTAAAAGACAATTAAAATATAAAATATGATAAAATATGATTATCAAATCAACTTAATAACTTATTACTTAATACATTCAATAATCAAATAACCAATATTAACTTATGGAAGTTTGTTTGGATTGAGCAAAAGTAAGAGCCATGTGTTCGAAATTTGGGACTACATCTGTGTTGAATACTTAGTAGGGAGAGCTTCGATGCCCTTGTGGTCCTGCCTGACTCGAATCCGAATTAGACAGAATCTATTCATACGTGTGCGGGGGTAAAAATAAGAACTGGTACCTCTGCCGGTATGTCACACTCCGGAAATTTTGATAAATTTCCATTCGTTTAAATAAATCGAAAATCAAAATTCTTTATTCTTGGAAGTCATGGACAATTCAATTAGAAATCCAACGCAACTTGAATAGTCTCAATCGCAGTCTGGACAAAGAAGTTATGACCAAAATACTTTCAGAAATTCCATCGTTCAGAATGATTGCAAAATTGGCCTTGTCGACCGGTACACTGTACCGTCGTCGACCGGTCGAGCTTGGGCAGTGGGCAATCTGTAAGGTCTTGGTCAGTCAACCGTGCCATCATCGACCGGTCACCATGTGTATTTTTTCTGCGCGATTTGGATTAATGAAGCGCATTTCTATAAACTCGCATGGGGGTCCTATATATTTGTTTTGTCCAAAAATTTTGGGGTCTTCTTACCCATTTGCAAACCTTAGCCTCTCTCTCTAACTCCCTCTCCCCTCTCTCTCACTTCTCTCCTCCATACCTCTCAATCCATTGGGTTTCAGAAACGGCCTTTCGTACTAGATATGGTCACTATGAATTCATGGTTATGCCTTTGGGGTTGACAAATGCGCCAGCAGTGTTTATGGATTTGATGAATAGGGTGTTTCAGTCCTATGTAGACTCTTTTGTTATAGTGTTCATTGACGACATTTTGGTGTACTCGCGTTCTAGAGAGGAACACGAAGAGCATTTGAGACTAGTCTTGCAGAGGTTGAGGGAAAAACAATTGTATGAAAAACTGAATAAATGTGAGTTTTGGCTCGATCGGGTGGTCTTTTGGGGTCATGTCATCTCGAGTGAGGGTATTTGTGTGGACCCTAAAAGTTTGAGGCGGTTGTGAATTGGGAGAGACCTACTAGTGTGACTGAGATTCGTAGCTTTTTGGGATTAGGGGGTTACTACAAACGGTTCATTAAAAAAATTTCGTCTATTGCGATGCCTTTGACTACACTTACTAGAAAGGGAGTCACATTTGCTTGGTCGGAAGAGTGTGAGAATAGCTTTCGGGTTCTAAAGGAGAAATTAGTTTCGGCACCTATTCTAACTATTCCGGAGGGGACTGATGATTTGGTGATCTATAGTGATGCGTCACTTTGTGGTTTGGGTGTGTGTTGATGCAACGAGGGAAAGTCATAGCTTATGCTTCGAGACAATTGAAAACCCATGAGAGGAATTACCCTACACATGATTTGGAATTAGCGGCAGTAGTTTTTGCACTAAAACTTTGGAGGAATTATCTATATAGGGTGACTTGTGAGATCTTTACCAACCATCAAAGTTTGCAATATTAATTTACTCAAAAGGATTTAAATCTGAGGCAACGTAGGTGGATGGAACTGATCAAAGATTATGATTGTAATATTCACTATCATCCGGGGAAAGCTAATGTAGTGGTTGATGCGTTGAGTAGAAAGGCGGTGAGTCAGGTGTCATGTTTGACTTGTGCTAGAGTTGAGAAATTTGCTGAATTGAGCAGTTTGGGGGTTGAATTGTCATTGGGTTCGAATGAGATTTTGTTAGCAAATCTTGTGGTGAGGTCATTGTTTATGGATCAAATTAGAGAGGGTCAGAAGAATGATGTATTCCTAGAGAAGATTCGACAACAAATCTTGTTGGGAGAAAAATCCGAGTTTAGTATTCGTGGAGATGGTATGTTGATGTTTGGGAATCGGGTTTGTGTGCCAGAAGAGGTGGAACTTAGGAATAATATTCTTGAAGAGGGTCATAGTTCGAAATTTTCTATGCATCCGGGATTGACAAAGATGTATCATGACTTGAGAGAAAATTATTGGTGGAAAGGGTTGAAGAGGTATATAGCCGATTTTATTGCTAGATGTCTTATTTGTCAAAGGGTGAAGATTGAACACCAAAGACCGGAAGGTTTAGTTCAGAGTTTGCCAATACCGGAGTGGAAATGGGAGCACGTTACAATGGATTTCGTTTTGGATTTGCCTAAGTCTAAGGGAAACTTTGATTCTATTTGGGTTGTAGTGGATCGATTGACAAAATCCGCTCACTTTCTTCTAGTGAGGGTTACATTTTCTACAAATCGGTATGCCAGGATTTATATAGATGAGATCATTAGATTGCATGGAGCACCGGTGTCGATTATCAGTGATAGGGATCCTAAGTTTACATCGAGGTTTTGGGCGAGTTTACAGCAGGCTCTTGGTACATTTTGAGGTTTAGTACCGCTTTTCACCCTCAAACAGATGGACAGTCGGAGAGGACTATCTAAACGCTTGAGGACATGTTGCGATCTTGTGTTTTAGATTTTTCTGGAGGTTGGGAAAACTTGTTACCGTTGATCGAGTTTGCTTACAATAACAGTTTTCAGAGTAGTATTGGTATGGCACCTTTTGAGACATTATATGGTAGGAGGTGTCGAACACCGCTTTGTTGGAATGAGGTGGGGGAACGCCAAATTTTGGGACCGGAATTGGTTCAAGTGGCTTCAGAAGGGGTTAAACTCATAAGGGAAAGATTGAGGGTTGCTCAGAGTCGTCAGAAAAGTTACGCAGACAATAGGTGATGGGAACTAGAATTTGAGGTTGGTGATCATGTATTTTTGCGGGTTTTGCCGTGGAAGGGTGTTGTTTATTTTAAGGGAAAAGGAAAATTAGCACCGAGATATATTGGACCGTGTGAGATTGTAGATAGAGTAGGAGCGACGACATATTGTTTGGCTTTGCCAGTAGAGTTGGCTCGTTTGCACAACGTGTTTCATGTTTCTATGTTGAGGAAGTACGTAGGTGACCCGACGCATGTGTTAGAAGTAGAACCTTTGGAGTTGCACGAGGATTTGACTTATGAGGAGATGTTGGTGAAGATTTTGGATCGCAAGGAGCAAGTATTACGCTCCAAGGTGGTTCAGTTGATCAAAGTTTTATGGCGAAATCATGGAGTTGAGGAAGCGACATGGGAGAGTGAGGATGCTATGTGGAAAAAGTATCCGCACCTACTTTCAGGTATTTTATTCTACTTGCTTTAAATTTCGGGGGCGAAATTTTCTAAGGGGGGAGGAGTTGTAATACTCGTCTCGTCTAATTAATTATTTTCAATGTTTTAAAAATTATATTGAGATGATATCAAAGAAATAATATTCACTATGTTAAGGTTAGTGTTAAGAGTTAATTAATCAATAGGATTAATAATGTATTTTTATGCTTTTAATCAAAAGTATAATATAATGGGAGGGATTAATGGCACCCAAGGGTAATTAGGGGGATTAGTGTTGGGGTAAGAAGGTAAAAAGACAAAAAATCTGTCTTAGGATTATATTGGTGGCTAATCCATCATTAGAGACAGGCCACTTATCTTTGAGGGTGATTAGAGAGGAGAGAAAGGGAGAAAGCTTGGAGATTCCAATTTTTGAAGTCCTTGGAGCATGGATTTGAAGACAATCTCTTCACAAATCTTGTTTTTATCGTAAGTATCTACACATTTATGTAGTTTACATCATTGTAAATCTCAATTATTGGAGGCTTAGAGTCTAATCTCGTTTTTGGTAAAATCCTAGATTTAGATCTTAAAACATGGATTTTTGGATGAATCAAAGAGTTGTAGGAGTTTAGATTTGAATATGTTTTGTGTCTAAATGTTTAGAACACTTTGAATGTCTTTGATTGTTGGTTTTGAAGCCTTAGGTTGAAGATTTTGAGGTTGAAGATTTAGAGTTCGTCAAAACAAAAATTGCAGAAAAATTCGTTTTGCCGAGCCACGACCGGTACACGCACACGCGGTCGACCGGTCGTGGTCAGTCAGTGGGTCAATTATGTGGTGTTGACCGGTATATGTGCACGCGGTTGACCGGTCGTGGAATGTCAGTACGTTCAATTTAGTGGCGTCGACCGGTCGCGGGAAATTGGTCGACCGGTCGTGGTTTGTAAAATTCTGACATTTTGGAAGAAAAATCTTGGGATGTCTTGGAAAATGTTGGGAGATAATTAAAAGACTTTTATAATCTATTTAAAAATAATTATCTAATTAGTTGATGTAATTTCATGAGTTCATTTCTCTTCGTCAGATTATTTATCCTGTGGACTGAAGTTTTTAGTTTGATTGACAGGGATACTCGAGGAAGGCATTGAAGCCTCAATCAAGGGCAAAGAGAAGGTTTGAGCATCGGTACTGGTGAGTGTAATGATGTAGTATTTTTAATTGTACGTTCACAATGTTGTTTTAGTTAACTGTTTGTTATGACATGAGAAGTTAACGGTATAGTTGTTGTGATTAACACCTGAATGCAAGATGAGAATGATATGTATAAACATGAATGCATGATGAGAATGATATGCATAAACATGATGGCATGATGTGACGATATACATAGACATAAATGCATGAGTTGGGTTGGAAAGCATAATATGCATCTATATATATTATGCATCCCTCTGTGGGACGGGTGGTGGTGTTGGCAATTTAGTAAGACCAATGGTTGGCAACCAGCGTAAGTCCAACGGGTGCGTGGGATGTGCCCCAAAACTTTAGTGCGAGGGGCGTACAAACTACTACCTATAGTAGTAGCTATTTTCAGGGCATGGGATGTTCAAATCTTTTGAAAAAGGGCTTTGGCCAATATATATGAAGTATCATACATGAGTTGCATTGTGGAATGGAAGTCATAACTGCTCATATTCATGATTTTCTGTCACTGATATTAATTGTGTTCTGGAAGTTAAAAATATTATATTCACATTCTGTTTCCTTGTCTTTGGCTTGGAAATAGGTTCGGGTTAGCGGTCCACTACAAGGCAGGTGGTATTGGAGACTTGGATGTGATTGAGGAGCTAGTGCCTATTGAGGAGGACCTTTGGAAGATTTGACTTGTGGCTCTCCTTAGTTTCTTGGTAGAGCTTTATTGCCTTTTGTTTTCAGAAACTGTTGATGGAAAAAATTGTAATCGATAGTGGTTTCAGTTTTATGATTATCTCTTTTGGAGTTTAGAGTTCTACAGCACTATTGGGTTTTATGTTTGAGGTTCTATTGTTCCTGTTACTTTATTTTGGGCAAATTCTACTTGAGGCTTATTTAGTAAAGAAGTTTAAAATTTTAAATTTTTGTGTATTTTTGGAGTTTGGGATGTTACAAACGAAATTCATAAAATAACAATAAGATTCTTTCAATTTACACAAGTGCGTCCCATGCAATATTTCTTTTACATATGTTGGCCGAAGCCCTTTTTCAAAAAGGTTTGAGCATCCCATACTCTGAAAGTGGCTATTGCTATAGGAAATAGTTTGTATGCCCCGTGCACATTTTTGGGTTACGCCCCGCACACCCGTTGGACTTACACAGGTTGCCAATAACATTACACGTCCCATACAAACCAATATATAATACATATGTATCATTATACTTTCTTTTATTCCATATCATAGCCAATCATACATATCATTTGCAAGTGTATATTCCACATCATGGGCAATAAGTATATCGTTCACAATTGTATTGACAACTAAATAAGAACACTTGAACATCTACCATTAAAATACCATGAACATGCACTCACCGATACCGTTTAACCGTTTTTATCCTTGCCTTTGTTCGTGGCCTCAATGTTTTCCACGAGATTCCCACAAGATACAAGCCCACAAGATGATCCTTACACCAAGACTTCACTAAATTGCCTTCAACCTTGAAAGTTCTTCAATGGAGGTTTTACTCTCTCTCTCTCTCTCTCTCTCTCTAGGTTAGAGCACCAAAATGGAGGCTATTATTAGTATAATCAACCCTAAAACTTATTAGGGAGGTTATAAAACGATTAGGGAGTGAAAACCCATTTTACCCTTAAAAATAATTCTGCCGCGCCCCCTGTCCGGACGAGCCTATTCCTCATCCAGACCACCGACCCTCGTCCGGACGAACCACCTTCCTAGTCCGGACAATCCCCTCAAAATTTCCCCGGACAAACCCTCTGACCTCTCGTTCGGACGAGCCCCAGTCCTGGTCCGGACGAGGAACCAGAATGACCCCCAAACACTTTTAAACACACTCCAAACATTCCCAACTCAAATTCTAACACTTTCTCAACATTCTAAACCCCGAAATGATATCCTATGGTCATTCAATGACTTCCCCAAGTCCGACTACTACTCCAAATCAAAACTTCAAGGATTAAAAATTAAGATTAACCATTACATTATCCTCAACCCCAAATTCCCGCCTAAATTCCACACGAGTCATCTTAAAACTCTCTACCACTATGATTCACAAATATTTATACGTCAAGAATTAACTCGATCATTATATAGATGACATTAATTATTTACACAAAATATGTAAAAGAATTAATAAATGAGATTTAAGGACAAAGGTATTACACGTTCTGTGAGACCCGTGTCATAATTAAGAAGTATTAATGGCTAATAAGTGGAGTTTAAGATAATTAAAAATATTATCTAATGTGGTTAAATAAGGTAAGAGAATAATTTTGGAAATTTTTGAGAAGTTTTTGAAATTTATAAGGTATTAGTAATAGAATAAATCAAATTATAAAGTATTAAATAAGTAGTGGGGGTCAAAGTATAAGAATTAGAAGTTCAAGGGGTAATGAGAGGTTTGGGAAGGAGAAGTCAGAATTGTGTTGTGTGTGAGAGTTTGTCACACTCTGGAAAATTTAGTAATATTCTCTTCGTTGACTAAAATTAATTAAATCTTTTTTTGGGATTTAATTCTATCGCCGTTGAAATCGATTGATTTTCGTTCGCTTGAATTCTAGTGTCGTTGAGGTCGTGAGAACGTCGTGAGGTCCCACGGAATATATTCGAGTCATATCGAACGAGTTTGTGGCAATGGGAGCCTCCGACGCATTAGTCGCGCGGTAACGACACATTCAGTTAAGGCGTCGAATCGTTCGTTAGTTGTTGAAATTATTTGGCGAGCTTGAGGAAGCTTGAGGGATGATCGTGATGCGTTGTTTCGGTGTCTAGAATGTTGGGAAAGTGTTCGTGGTCGAGTTCGGGAGGTTCGTTGGCATCGCAGCAGTTTTCGCGCTGGTTGCTGATCGGCCGTCCGGACGGCGAGGAAGCCTCGTCCGGACGAGGAAAAAAAGAAAAGCCCAGATCGGGCTGAAACTTGACAGATCGGTAGAACCCCTCCCCCTCCTCTTCTTCTGTGCGATTTCTCTTTTTCTCTTCTCTCCCTTCACCTCCATCCACACACCAAACCTCAAGGAATCAAACCTCCTCCCCTTCTTCAACCTTGCTCCACTCCTCCTCCTCCACGCGTGGGTAGCCATGGATCGTCTCAAAATGGTAAGATTTTCTCCCTCTCCAAAATCATAGGTTTTGTATCTATCTCCCTATTATATGAATGTTGGTTGCTCATTGGGTGTTTTCATCTTAGTAAACGTTGTAGAGCTTCACGAGGGCTTCACGGTGGCGAGCTTGCTTCACGGAGGTCATGGAGGTTTTCCAGCGAAGTTTTCCGGCGAGCGTCACCGGAGCTCCGATCGAGGTAGAGTTTTCTATCCCTCTCGTTTATAGTATTGGTATTCTTTCATCCCCCTTGCGTTATTAACTAAATTAGTCGGTTTTAGAGTATTCGCAAAATTAACATTCATGGGTCGTCGTTCGCATCAATTGGTAGCGTATGTGTATTGTTTAGGGTCTCTATGTACTCCCTAGGATGTTAATTGTTCGATCCCGAGTCTGATTTCGAAAAGCCCCAATTTTGTGAAAATTTCGTCGTCGTCTTTTTTATAAAAATCAAATTAGAAAAAATGACTTGTTTGGGACTCTCTTGGGTGGTTGTGGGTTAAACGTTATTTTGACACGTTTTTTGGAATGAATCGAACGAAAGAAAGGTTTTGCGAACGAATGACACGTTTTGGAAATAAACGTAATGTTTTGGAAATAATGGGAAAGAAAGTCACATTTTGGGATGACACGTCGATTAGGAGGTTGTTTATCCTAGGTCGCACGGAATGAAAGAATGAACTAAAGTAAATGTGACACTCGATTCTATGTGAGGAAATGAATGGAGTTGGCTATTATATTGTGTTGTTGTACCTTGGGTGGCTTGTTCTAGCACCCACGACATTCCGCAATAGGGGGTTGTCTGGCCCCTCCTGACGAGTTGGGGAATACGAGGAAATGACACATTTAGTGGTTGACGAGCCTCTAATACAGAATTAGCCAAAAACTCTTATATTGATTGACACTTGCCCCTATTATTCTATGAGGCACGGAATTAAAATACAAGTAAATCTTGGATATAAATGGAGATTGGAATACGTTTGAATAACGAAAATGAGTCTCTTAACTAGTGTGGTTCGACACTTGGACACAATTCCCCGTTGGCCTTGTCTAGGCAAAACTTTGGAAAATGTTGGATACACTCGCTCTCTTCTTTCGAGTCTTGTACTACTTTTACCCTATAATGAGTCAAATGTGGAATGTTGGAACAAAACTTACTGTCTTATAATATCGAGATCCATTGCATAAGTCACATTACATTCTTTGCATGAGCACACACCTCCCCTCCAATATTGTAGATGCTTGGAGATAGATTATCTCTACCAGGCGGTGGTGCCTGACCCTATACTTTTGTAAAACCTTGCCTCCTTGACTTGGAGTAGCTGTTGGATCCTTCACAGGACTTGAGGCTAAACCGGACTGTAATTTGGCAGGTTGTTGTACTTTTCAGTTACTGTACAGTTCTTTACTTTTCTGTTGGCCACCTTGTACAGGATTATTATATAAAATCCTATTTTGGCCCTTCTCTTTTAGTTGATGCACTGTTGTACATGGGTATGATATAAAACCCTATTAGCATTATTTCATGGTTGTTTCATTTCAGTGTTGGGCATTCATTGTAATAATCATGTGGATGGGTAGTGTAATGTAGATGTTAGTTATTTTACCTTTTGTGTTGATACTCTCTACCCATTAACACTCCATTTGTCTATTTCAAAAAACTGATTTCAAATTTTGGGAGTGTTACAGCGTCGTGGCAGTGTAGATACAAAAGTGTATCTGTTACAAACAAGTCATGGCAATGAAAGAAGTAAACAAGAAGATTACGTGTAAAGAGTTTGGAAAATCTGTATGCATGTATTGTGTTGTCAAAAGATGTGATGAGCAGGTGTGGCTGTAGTTGATACTAGCATTGTTTATAACATAGTGCATTGTATAAACTACTTAACTCTGAATCAAAATTATCAATTCTAAAATTCACCCAAGAGTTTGTCATAGAGAGAGAGAGAGAGAGCAAGGAAAGAATTCATGTGAAGAAGGACTTGGGTTGCTGCTTGAATTGTTGCAGAGGTTAGGGTAGAAGAAGGTGAACAGTGAATAATGTCTGAGGGTGGAGATTCAAGTGCGGCAAAACTTTGGAATTTTATTCCAAACAATTAAAGTAAACAGTTCAAAAACTAAGAATATAGATTTGTTGCAAATCATGTCTAGTTCGTATGCTCAAAATTTGGTAGAAAACAAACATGATTTACTTAGTTAATTTGATGAAATTCAGGTTCTAGAGCAAACCCAAAAAAATTGCAGAAGACAGTCGATGTTCTGTGAAAGTCTTAGATATCGGTATCTGGCTTTGCCAAGATACCGGTATCCCAGATAGACCAGGCCACTAGAACCCATAAACCGATATCTTCATGCGGTATCTTGGGTTGGACTGTGTGGTAACTTGTTTCTGCCGGAGGCTTCTCTACGGCCGCTGAGCCTTCGGAAGCGGGAAGTCGGTTTCGTCTGGTGGCTTGTGGTCTCTGCAGTCAAACAAAGGGGTCCTCCTGTTTGGCTCCTGCAAAACAAGGATCAGTGCCCGCCGGTGGGGTTTTACCAACGGAGCCTCCGATGCTCAAGTTAGCGACGGTTTGAGAAGATAAAGCAATAACGAAGGAGGCCGGACGGTAGCAGTCGGGGATCAAAGATCAGGATGAGGATCAGGATCTTTTGAACAGTACCCATAGGGGGTATTTATAGGGAGATGTTGGTTTGGGGCTCACGAATATTGAGTGGGCCGCACGTCGAGGGCCCAAGGGTGGGCCTGGATGCTTGGTGGACCGGGTTGAACTTTACGGACGGGGCATCTCAGTCGGATCCCCACGATAGTGACAGGAGGGTAGTCCTCCGGGTGGTCTGGCTCGTTTGGCAGTAAGCCGAGAGCAGTGACAAAGTGTCACCGGCGGATTCCTACCCGGTCATTGGCAGTCGGCCAGGCTGCGGACCCTTCGGCTGTGGACACCTAACGATCGGTGCCCTTGCACTTGGTTCTGTGAGTCGCTGATGGTCCGGACGCTGATGGCCGGACACAATGCGGGAACCTCCGGTTGGATGGTCCGTATGGCCGACTCGTAGGTGATAAGTTTCTGTGACAGTTTTCTCCTCAGGGCATGGGCCCGGTCACCACAATAACCCCTCAATCTTTCCCAAATTTTGGAAAAGATTGAAATAGTTCAACCGGACGCCATGCCACCAGAGGCAGGTCGCGTTAATTATGTCTGGTGTCATGTTTGACGTCACCCGACAAACGTCGGGTCATTGATTAGACACGGCTTGTTAGGAATCGCCACGTGTCGTGATTTAAATGGCCGGCCAAACTGACCGCCTCGGTACGTGTGCAGAGTTATTTAATGTTATACAGCTATCTCATACTTGGGGGAACCTATAAATAGGCCTGCTAGGTATGACCTTCGGTACCTTATCTTGTGATCAAGGAGCCTCCGGAGAGCTACGAATCCTTCGGCAATTGCTCCCATCATGGACCAGATAGTTGATTTATCCTCGACTTCGGCTCATTCTGAGACGGACTCTTTATTCCAGCCGACTCCCATAGAGCTTACTCCTGAAGTTAGCTCGAAGGTGCCTTCACCTGTTGAAAATGTTACGCCCGGAGCCTCTTCCTCTAGGCTCCCTCCGGTTGATGGCCGAACCAACGTCGTTCGGCACTTTTCGGATGAGAATGAGCCAACGTTCGTGGCTTTGGGAGGCCGGTCGGGCAGAGCGCTTGGAGGATCGAGAAGACGGACCGGAGACCCGCCCTGTCTGTATCTGCGCTACTTCCGGGGCGGAGTTGCTGAATACGAGGAGTTCTCTCGTCAGTATGAGTTTCCGGACACAGTGACCTGCGCGGAGGTTGGAGCGCG
>NMUG010000840.1:0-19993 GCA_002855965.1 Monotropa hypopitys
ATAGGAGGGTGGTTGCGGCAGAGGTCCAGGCGCAGGTGGTGGTGCAATTTGGCTGAGGAGGGACGGCAGTTCTGGTGCGGTGCAGTAGAAAAGAGAGAGGTAAGGAGGATGGTTGCAGGCAGTTGGTGGCATTGATTCAGGCGATAGAGGAGGCCGGTGGCTGGCGGCATTAGTGGTGCACGCAGTGAAGGCGGTGCAGGCGCGGCTCTAGGTGGTGGATGGTGATGGTTAGTGCAAAGAGGAGGTTATGGGTAGTTGGGCTGGGATTTGATTCTGTAAGTGGTACTTTCATTTTTGGAAAATTCTTTATGTTAATTTCTGTAGTAACCTGCCATTGGGATTGGCTGACCTGGTCTTGTTCTCCGAATGGGTTGTGAATGTTTCTGTGGGCTATTGTAGTGGTCATCTAGGGTTTGTGAGAGTTTAGTATTAATGGGTTATATGTAGTGTCAGTTGCAGTTGGGGTCCGGTGTGGCGGTAATGCGGTGTGCAACGTCTAGATGTTTTCGGTGGATCTTGACCGTATATACAATTTGCAGTGTTAGCGGTGACTGGTTGATGATGGTTGTGGGTTTGTGATTGTGTTTGTGATGGTGTGTGGTACGACAGACGGCAATTCGTGTGGCTGCGCCGTACAGGTGCGACGATGGTGGTATACAATGGCAGATTCCGACGACCGTCAACAGTCCGCGTCAATTGTTCTTGAATCGATTCTATCAGGTATATCCATTTCTGTATTCGCGTAAGTGTATACAATTTCTGGTTGTGCGATAGTTGTGTGCGCGGTTGTGAATATCCACTTAGTCTTGTTATTGTTGTATTTGCAGTGATTGCGCGACGACAGATATTTGACCGTGCTGCTTTGATTGGCTGCGACGATGGTTTGCCGATGGTTAAAATCTCTAACTCCTATTAAGTATGTGTGTGTGTGTGTGTGTGCATAGGATTTCTGTATTTGTTGGAATTGTGCGGTGATCTTGGGACCGCAAGGTGTTTGATGTTACGCCGCTAGAGGTTTAAACGTACGAATATCCTGTAAATTGCCCGCGTCAGGTCGTATATTGGAAGGGTTGATACCGTTGGACCATTGTAAGACTTGTTTGGTTACATTGTAGGCTACATTGAGTCCGCATAAATATCGCAGAGTCCTTGAGGTATAGACGAACACCTATGAGTCGGTAAAATTCCCTCGATAAATGTGAAAATAAAGTTAGATTATCGGGTTTCGCGAATGTAGTGTAATACTTTATCTTGGTTGGTTGACGGTCATCTTTGATCTCATCGCGACAGATGAGAGTTTGGATAGTTAGACGTCTTGGACGCGTGTATGAAACATGGTATTGTCGGACTTGGTTGTCTCTCTTGGATTTACCAAGGTGGAGTTAGTTATTGAAGAAATTTACGTAAGTGGTTGAATGTGATAAATGAACATCAAATATGAGGATGTGTCCCACGAGGGCTACTCGCACCAAATCTTAAATCTACCATATAAAGCAACACGTGATTTAGTAGGTGGACACAATGGCGTGGTCTAAATAAGATGACACGGTTTGATGGCCTTGGTTAGGCACGGTAAAAACGATGAAAAGGAAATAAAAGGACAAATCAAGAATGGACTTATGACAGGATTCTTGGATTTGTTCCTAACGCGATGGAAACACTTATCAACGTGGAATCAAAGGGTCACGGGCCCTCCCAACGATTTGGGGAATTCCGGGATATTTATGTGGGAATGGAATTATTATGGGATTTCTGGGATGGTCGCTCCATCCACGATATTGTGCACAATGGGGGTTACTTGGGCCCTCCCAACGTTACTTGGGGAACGCTAGGAAAGGAGTGGGTTAGATAGTCAGCCAACTACTACCCTATCCTACTCTATCGAGGTTACTTGACACTTAACTTGGAACGGACTTATGATGGGGTTCCAATGGACACTTACGATACGAAATTATAAACGATCGGTAACTTGTAACAAAAATGAAAGAATAAATCAAGAATGGACTTATGATGTGATTATTAGATTTATGCCTAATGCGAAGATATGGAACAACTGGTAATACATGACGAGGATGGATGAATGAATCAAGAATGGACTTATGAGGGGATTCTTGGATTCATTCCTATTGTAAAGTAAATGAACGAAAGGAAAGTAAAGAAAGAAATATCTCAAATATCCAATGATATATGAATCCAACACTTAATGATGGCGATGGTTGACATGGTTCGCAAGATGAGTTCGGGTTAGATGTCTTGACACGGTGTTGGTTTGAGATCCTTAGTAAATCCTTAGAGTTCTTGTACCTTAGTAGTAAGATTGGTTGAGTTGAGATTAGATATTGTTTCGATTGGACTTGGGGTGTAGTACCCTTTGTACTCACTTGAGGTTATTGTTTTGATTAGATGCACTCGTTGACGATATGCATGTGTCCCTGTTGTACTGTGTTAGGCTTACACCACGTGCAATTAGCTCCTTTACTGTTTCTACACATTTACTTGTGGACACGTAGGCATGCACCGCACGTGCATGCTTGGTGGTAGTTAGAGGTTTTTCTCACTGACCTGTTGTTTGCTCAGACCCTCTTTCTTTTTTTTTCTAGTCTGTATTGCAGGGCTAGATGAACTTGGAGTTGGAGTCAGCTGCTGGATTTTCTCAGGCTTAGCTGTTCCTGTTTTCAGGGGTAGTCTTTCAGTTTCAGTTGTACTTTACTTTCAGTTGTAGTACTTTCAGTTGTAGTTTCTTTACTCTGTACTTGTAGCATTTTCTGTTTATAGTAGAAGTTGTAGTAGGCTTACTCTTGTACTTCTCTTCCACTCTCTACTTTGTTCTACTTCTACGTTGTACTGTACTGTGATGTAATGAGAAACTCAACTGAATATATCTAGATAGCAAGTAGTTGTATCCCCTGTTTATTACTAAAACTGTATTTCAAAAAAAATGGTTTGAAAATCTGGGATATGACAATTTGAGTGTAGATTATCTCTGCTAGACCATAGCCTAACCCTCTATTTTTTGGTACTGACTCGACTACTTAGCTTTGGAGATCAGAGAACTTGGGTGCCATCTTTGGTATCTTCCATTCACTACTTGTTTGTACTTCATTTTATTTCATGTACCCGGACTGTATTATTTACTTGGACTTGTAAACTTCAAACTTTACATTTGCATGCTTGTATGTGACATCCCCTTTCCCTTCTTATTTCTGCACTTGGTTTGGGTAGATGTTTACTTTACTTGTCCTTGTTGTCATATTTTAATATTTTAAAACAATAGTTTGAAATTCTAGGGCATGACGACTTGGTATCAGAGCTTTCATTTCAAAAACTTAGGCCTTTGGGAAGACATTTGGTTTTAATGGGTGAATCATTTTAAAACTACATTCATGTGATGTGCTTGGAGCATTTGTATGTATTGCATGGGGACTTATTATTTTCATACGAATTAACTAAGTGGGATCACTCTTCTAAATCTAAATGGTGTGTCATAGGATGACATCGATCCCCTAGTGGACCCCTTATCCTTGTTTGTTGTTCATGTGAGTCTAACTCTAGTAAATGATGTTTAGTGTATCCTTGCCTCACTCTTGAGAAGTGGATCCTTGTTCTTGTTACTGCGGTTGTTTTTTATTTGTCCTTGCCTCATGTTGAGATGTGGACCCATGATTTCAAGGTTTTCATTGGTATTCGCCTTCAATTGATCCTTGTCTTGATTATAAGAAGTGGATCTTTGTCTATGACTGTTTGGTTGAATGCTCCATAGTACTTACCTCATTATATAGAGACAGACTCATGGCTTCGATGCCTTAACTGATCTTGGCGTCCTTGCCATGAGACGTGATTTCACTTCTATCGTCGTTGTTCATTTCTTGCCTTGTCCTCAAGATGTGTATCTTTGTCTATGATTACGCAGTTAGCTTGTCTGGTTCTTGCCCTCCTTACTGAGGATGTGAATCCATCGTGAAGACTTGTCATTGATTCTCTATTCTTGCCTTAAATGTTCAAGAAGTGAATCCTGGGAGATCCTTTGGTTTGTCCTCATTGTAGAAACCAGTATGTTCGTCTATAGATGTCGGATTCCTGACTGTTTCCCATTTGGTAAAGTGAGAGTTGACCTTATTTTTGCATTTGAGGTTTGGTTCTTGCCCCCATCATCCCGGTATGTGAATCACTCAATAGTTTTATTTGTTCTTAGATACACATGGTTGATGATCGTATTCTCAATGGTATGTTTCCCTTTCTGTGTTGATGCTATCGATGGGTTAGTCCTCATAGGCATAGTTTGAATTTATGATCGAAGCTAGGATGAACTATTTTGTTGCAGCTAAGTGCGAGTCATATTCCTTAGCATGAGAGGTGACTTGTTGTGGCTAGGCCAAGTGGTGACTAACATCCATTCTTAAGGGATGTCATGGCTAGGAGAGTTTCATGAAGGTCACATGCCTTATTAGTATATATGATTAAGATGTGATTTGAGGCTAGTAGTGTACCCTAGGACATGTGTGATGCTTTGATGAACTAGGAAGGTTATGGGAGGATGTGAAAGGGAAAATGTTTGAAGGATGTGTTTGGAGTTGCAGTTGGATTATATGGGTATGAGAAGGATTCAAATGGTGATTGAAACCATAGTGAGGTAATTAGTTAAAAATGTGAAGTTGGAGTGGGTGTAACGTTCATGTGTGGGAAATGCTTAGGCAATAAACAAAGTGCTTGCAATAAGTTGAATGCCTTCTTTGAGTTGAGAATGGTCATGTTGGTATTGTTTGAAAATGTGTGTGCCTAGGTAAGGTTGGTATGGAATGTGCTAGCGTCGACAATGATTGTGAAAAGAATTATGTTGATTTCTAGGATGTGTGATAGTTATCTTGAGGTTGGAAGTATGATTTTAGGTCTGAGGAATGAAAGGTTGATGTAACTTAGTAATGACTGAAATGGGTGATCTAGTTTGAGAATGTCTGTTTGATGTGTTCTAGCCTTAATGATGGCTGCGGGACCATGTTATCCTTATGTTGTTCTTGTTCGGGTTTGATGATTCTTGGGTATTGTGGCTGCCCTTTTGAGCTCGTCTTGTTGTTGCCAAACCATGCTCCATGGTAGAATTGGATGGACTCCTACTTGAGTGCATCGGTCATGGAAAGTTATTTGCCCCTTTGATACAATATGCATCTGTCTCTTCCATATTTACCTATTTGGATGCTTCAGTTTAAGTGGTTGGCCTACATTTCCTATCACTCATCGTCAAACATGTCCTTGTTGTTCGTCATGAGAAAGAATGACTCCTAAAAATCCTTACTTGAAATGTTTGGCACGTCGTATTTGTGTCCCACCCTAGCGTGGATGGTAGTGCCTAGTTCCTGTGATTTAACAACCTACATTACCTTATCATTGTTTGCCTTGGTTGCAATCCATCTAATGCCATGGAATAAGTGTTTGTTGGCAATGGGAGACATCCATTGCATTTGGAAGATTTTCAAATATTTTCCATTAAGAAATCCATAATGGCATTCATGTTTGGCGTTGTGTCATTACTATCGGTTCATTGGAAATAGTGAAACTTGTAGTGTTCGATTAGGTAGTAGGTCCTTCATCGCATCTTGATGTACGGTACCTACTTCTCTTGGCATTTGTTCCCTATTAGAACATTGGATGTGTGGTTGAAAACCCCTTAGCTTACCTTGACAAGAAAAAACTTGAAGGACTTGTTCATTGGTTGTTTCTTCATCTCCTGAACATAGAATATTGAGTTTGTGCGAAGTCTTTCCATTCTGAATTTTCACTCTTATATTGTACATCGTCACTCTTGTGCATTGACTTCTAAGAGACGCATCCTACTTGTGGTTTGACCCTTGAAAAGTTGAGACCGATTGTCCTTCCCTTCTCGTCTTTGTGTTGTTCGATTGACCTAGAGGGTCCTTAGAGTCCAGAATATCCTGAGAGGAGTGAGGCAAGTATGTGTGTCTCCTTTTAGTATCTCCTTGTTGAGAGAGTATAGTAATACAGTTTGAGGCATGGTTTGTGGTGGTGTTTTATTGGTGGATCAGTAAGGTGTGATTTTGTATTGTGTAGATATGTTGAGAGTTTTGGGTAGAGAACGTGTCACTTTTGGTTGACTACACCGATGCACTTATATCTTCATATCTATATTTTTGGCATAACTGGGTGTGTGTGTAGTCCGTGTTATGTGGTGTAAGGATGACTAGAAAGGATTGGTTTGAGAAGGAGGCTGGCCAATGCATCTCAAAACAAACTTCTATAAGTCATTCTGGTACCATATTAGGTGGGTGTGTGGATTGGTTGTATGTGAGGATTGATGTTTATTCAGAGATATTAGCCAAGGATTGTCTCGGGTGAATTTAGTCTTGAATCTTGTGTAAATATATCTTTTGGTAGCTATATATGAGTATGTAGAATGGTATGAGGTTGTGGCTGAAGTTTGCATGCTAGTGAGAATTGGTAGATGAAATGGTAGACCTCATTAGTGTGGATCTCTTAGTTTGTATCATTGGCTTGTATTTCTGATTGTAGAATGGTCCTTAGCTCCATCTTGCTTTTATACTCACGAGTTGAAAACTACTTTTCCCTTGCCCGCATCGTATCGTATCGGAGTATCCATGTCGTATTAGAGTGTCCATAACTTATTGTAGTTTTTACATCATATCAGAGTATACATATCGTATCGGTGTGTCCTGACCATATCAGAATGAATCCGTTTGATTTAGGATTTGGATTCTAAGGTTCCTATGTGTCATTGTTGAGTAGGAATAATGTATCGTAATGCCTCATGGTGAAGTTATTGTTTTCTTCTTATTGAAACCATTCTTGGCATTGAAGACAAGAATTTTGAATGATCATGATATTTTCTATGTTTCTATGTTATGAACGTATAAACCGGATCCTTTACATGTGATCAATTGGGATAATGTAGATTTGGAAGCTGACGTTTCTTATGAAGAGCGACCTATTCGAACTTTTGATTCTCAGGAGCAAGTTTTACGAGGCAAAACTATCCCTTTGATGAAAGTTCCTTGATCTAATCATGACATTGAAGAAGCCCCTTAGGAATGTAAAGACGAAATGCAGGCTAAATACCCCAATTTGTTTTTATTTTTTGTGCTTCTCTTCCCTTGTATCCTATCTTGTTGTAATTCTTCTTGGTATTGTCTCACCTTTTGCCTCTACCTTGTATAAATTTCGAGGACAAAATTCCTTTCAGGGGTGTGAGATGTAATAGTTGAGAATTTAATTAATCAATTGTTTAGATCTTATTCCATTCCTTAATTTTGGTTGATTATTAATACCAAACTTTGTATATGATTGATGAAATTATGCAGCATGGGAAGTCATATAGGATTCAATTATAAATCCAATGCAATTAGAATCACATCCATCAGAGTTTGGACGAAGATTCTAGGACCAAAAGATGATACATTGGCCGATCCCCTCTTGTATTTCTCCAATTTTCAGAAGAAGAGGAAGGGGACAACCCGGATAACCAGAAAAAAGAGAAGGAATTGCAAGAGAAGGAGGCCTAAACTACCGGGATAAGGAGGGTCAAAACCCCTGATTTCTGGAAGAAGGGGGAGACCCCTGGATTATTGGGAAAGGGGAGGGGCAAACCTTCCTTTACTGGAAGAAGGGGGGCTTGAGGGAGAGCAGTGCGAGAATAGGAGGTGCAGAAGAAGAAGAATAGGGAGTTGGGAACAGAGGCATGCATTATCGAAAATGCATGGCCCTATTCCCGATAATGCGGAGGCTTGTGTGTGGTGCGTAGAGGCCTGGGGAAATCCAGAGCCCTGTATTCACGGTAATACAGTCCTATATTACCGGTAATGCAAGGATTAAAATTTGTTGTTCAGGAAATTTTAATGAGAGGTATTTTGGTCCTTGGGCTGTGATATAAATACTTCTTCTGAGGGGAAAACCCTCATTTTTTGCAAAACTCTCTCTCTCTCTCTCTCTTCCGTTTATCATCTAACTCTCTCAAACTCTCTCCCTTCTCTCTAAGGTTTTGAAGAATCAGCAGAGCTTTTGAAGATTTCACCTTCATTAAGTGCGTAGAGGCTTCCAAGGGCTATCTATTGACGTGCATAGTTCATGGCACTCTCAAGACCCCCTCACCTAGGGTTTGTAAGTGTTTGCTAATTCAAGGTAGAGTGTTCTACTCCTTGTGTATCCTTTGATGGTATTCTTTCTTTTTTCCCCTAGATTTCAATAGATTGAGGATTTTTTCCATAGTTGGTGTTGTAGGGTCAATTGATCCATGAATTAGTTGAGGGTTTGTGCTCATATAGGTCTTAATAGACTCCCCATCACTTCAATTTCAAGATCTCATAGTTAATTTGTGAAACCCCTAATTTTTATAATACCCAAATTCGGGTCATGAGTGAATTTTGAAATTCAATGGTCAAGTGTTGAAATTGATTATTGTGAATTAGTCCTACGACCCTATTAACACTTCAATTTGGGAAATTGATTGTTTAATTAGACATTTGAATCAATTGTTTTAATTGGACTAAAACATGATAGAGATGTTGGGTTGGCTATACTTATTATACGGGAATTTCGTTACCTGAGTGTCTTATCACTCGCTACATTGCGCAATGGGGGTCCACTAGAACCCTCCTTAAGGTTGGGGAATTCTGAGGAACTACAGGTAGTTTAGTTGACGAGCTTCTACTGTAGAACAAGACAAAATCTAACTAATCTTGAATAATAATATTTGAACATGACTCCCTTATTTCATCAAGGTGAGAAGTCGCGGAAAACTCTTGTATGCCTCCCTTGTTTCGTTAAGCTTGAGATGATAACTTGAAATTATACACTTCTCCTTGATTTCATCAAGTTGAGAAATTTGTAAGAATAATTAATAAGTCATTGAAATTGATTTGAAATGGAATTTCAAAATGGTTTTGAAACTATAAAAACAGTCCTCAATGCATGCATATTTATTTATATCTCGCACTCGCATCTTTTGTCCCAATTTTAGAAACATTTGGTGTAGATTATGTCTACTAGGTCATCTCCTAACCCTCTATTTTTAGGTACCGACTTAGCTGCTTAGCTTTGGAGATTGGGGGACTTGGGTTCCATCTTTGATATCTTCCATTCACTACTTGTTTGTACTTCATTTTATTTTATGTACTCGGGGTGTATTATTTGCTTTGACTTGTAAACTTTAAACTTTACATTTTCTTTCTTGCATGTGACAACCCCTTTCCTTTAGTATTTCCGCACTTGGTTTGGGTAGATGTTTACTTTACTTGTTCTTGTTATCATATTTTAATATTTTAAAAATGGTTTGAAATTTCGGGGCATGACAACTACAAGACCTATTCATTTAGCTTGTTTTATCTTCGAAGTACCCAAATGGATGTTCACATGAAAATCATATTAATCACAAGCTTTTGAACAATGAAATTATATAAAGGCTAGGGAGATGATGGCCATGATTTACACATTTGTGCGCCAGTCACTTACCCAGAAGTACATACTAACCAAACATGGATCGGTCCCCAATGGCAAGGGAGACCGATACTCGGATAACAGAAGACCCAACTATTGACAGGGGACCGATACCTCCTGGGCTATTTCTGACTCTGGGTGAGTTTGGACGAACCAAACCTCTCCCAAATCATCTCAAACACGATTTGATGTCTAACAACTCTAAAACCTCGCACAATAATAACATCCCCCAACATATATAATCATCATACTCAAATAAGGGATCTTGTAGACATCAAAAATTCTATAGATCTTGATTTTCATTTGATTTTTCTCTAAACATTACTAAGAACTTATCCTACCATTAAACCACATATTGTTTTCCCATGATTTCAATGAAATAATCAACTCAGAAATGAGAGAAATATACCTTGATGTTGGATTCTTGCAATGTCACACTTTGGAAATTTTAATATATTATTTGGGGAATTATATAATTTATTTTGAAATTTATTTGATTTTTGGGGATTAAATTGGGAATTATTTCTCAATTTATGAATTTTATTATTTGTATTAGAATTTATATTCCCCTCCTCCCTATTTCAAAATAAGATCAGTATATTTCCCTTCCCTTTTGTTATATCGAAATGAGATCTATGCTCATTTCCCCAGTTGTGAGGCATTTCGATATGGGGCTTTGCCCATTTGTGTCTATATTTCGATATGAGTCCTTCGTGGAGTTCGCCAGTGTCTTTGTATTTCGATATGCAAGAGGATTTCATATCGAAATACAAAGTGGATTGTGCCTCTTTGTTCTGGATATATTAATATACAGGTTGGGCATCCAATTGCATTTCAATATGCATGAGTTGCATATCGAAATGCATTGCCTTGTGGGTTGGCTAGAGAGAGTGATATATCGATATGCAAGGCTATGAATATCGATATAGTGTCTTCATAGGAATGGCCAGTGGGGTATGTATTTCTATATGTGCCTATGGAACATATCAAAATACAGTGTTCGGGCATAGTTTGGAGGAATTAGTTGAGGGGTATTTTAGTCTTTGCAGCATGAGTATTTATGTGTATTGACTGAGAGGGAGTAGCCCTACTCATTCATTACACCTCTCCCTCTTTTCTACAGCCATAACCCTCCCCCCTCCCTATCTCTCTCGAGTTCTCTCTCTCTCCCTCTTCTCCCCTTGTTTGACCCCTCTCCGATGGATATTTGACGAAAATCTCTTAATTAACCATAATGAGAGTCTCAAGGGCTTCAAGGAGGTGGTCTCGATTCATGGCCTTGTGAAGGATCTCTCATCTAGAGATTTTGGATTTTTGGCAAAACATGGATAACCCTTTCTATTTCCTTGTATGTGTATGTGTGTGTAGTGTTTCCCCTTTGTCTTTCCTCCTCTAGAGTATTTTCTAGAGCTTTATTAATATTTGGTTAGTATGGGTTTGATTTGTATGAATTTGGGCCCTAGACTTGTGTTACAATATAGCCTAGGGAGTAATTCCCTTGGCCTTCAAAGTAATGAAGGCCGTGTGTTCGTCATATTGGGTGAGTGAATGTAGGAAGTAATGTTAGGAGCTGGTATTCGTGGCTATAGGCATGGTAGTTGCCTTGTAGTCCCATTGGGTGGTCTTGGAAGCCCAATGGCCACCACCCGTTCGATGAAATGTCTATAATGTAAATTTGGGGATGTTGTGGAACCATCGTATTTCGTTAGAATTATCAAGGTTAGTGTTCGAACTTAGACTCATTGGTATTCCAAATAATTTGGTATAGCATCTTTGTTGGATTAGGTCAAATTGAGGAAACCCTTGGTATGGCATTATTCGCTTGGAGCCATTTGGGTTGGGTGAACCACATGGTGTAGTGAGTTGGTTGGGATTTGGCATGTTGTGCCTCCTTTGAGGATTAATAATCCAATGTCCAATATTATAATTTGAATGCTTGAAAGATTGATTTAATGAATTTAATGCATACCAATATAGAAACATACTCCAAGAGAGTATTGTTGGAATAATCTTGTATTCACTTAAGAAGAATTTCACATATTCAAATGTATTCTAAGATAAAAGAGTAATGTATTAATATGTGTTATATACCATTGTATGTATTCTAAGTGGCGGGCATTCCATGTATTCAGCTCATCCCTTGTATTCGTCGAGTATGTGGACTCGATCATTGTATTTAGGTGTATTCTAGAGACATTGCGCAATAAGGGTTTGACTGAGCACTCTCGGCATTCCGGAGAATCGCAAGGAAAATGTATTCATACTGTGAGTTGGTTGACGAGTCTCGCCTTGGTTGCTCACATAAGTCACATACTTCATGTATTTTGTACTATATAAATTCCTGTCATGTATTCCTTAAATGAGTGTATTTTATATTAAGTATCAGACATGTATTCCTAGTCCAGCACAGTACGTATTATTTCTTGGTCATTCCATGTAATCAATTCTAAGAAGATGTGTTTCATGTTAGGCATTCCATGTATTTAGCCTAACATGACCTTGGGATTTCATTGGCTTCCCCAAGGCACATGTGTATTTATTGATGACATTTCATTTATTTCCCCATCCTTAATTGTATTCAAGCATATGGGATCTTGTATTCCCCATATGCCTTGTATTCTCCCATGGTAGGACATTCCGGCAATATGTGTACCCTGCTAGGAATCTTGATATTATGGTACCGGCTATTGTATTTGTCCGAGGTCACATGTGAGACCTCCTACCATTGGGGAACCTATATGTATTATTGTATTAACAAAGATAAAATCATATGAATCAATGATCGCATTGAATCCAAAACTCATATGACGAGTTATGATGTGGGTAGTCTTGGATAGTAATAGTGTGGAATTGGATCCCTTTAGTCTTAGAAATGTTTTGGGTGATATCTTGTCCTAGGAAGTCCTTGGTTGCATGGTATGAGTTTTATACCCATCTTGGTTGATTTGAGGTTTAGAATAGGTTCTTGCCTTGGTTGTCCCTTTGCTTGAGGTTTGGTGTTCTATCCTTGGGTTAGAGGTATATTGAGTTGTAGTATCGGGTTTGCCCTTCTAATTCTATTCTTCCCTTTTTTTTCTTTGTATGTGGACTTGTGGGTTAGCACCCACCATATGCATGCTTGGTATTAGTTAGTTGGTTCTCACTAAGTTGTGGTTTGCTCAGACCCTCCTCCCTTTCCCCTCCCTAGTTGTGTTGCAGGCCGAGAGAGCTTGGCTTGGAGCCTAGAGCTGCTGTTGGTGTCCTTGGAGGTTTTTCTTCCCTTTGTATCTTTAGTTTCGTTTATTCTTGTAGTTTTTGTTTATCCTTGTTGTAGTAGCAATCCATTTTTGTATTTTACATTCTTCCACACTTGTATTATCTCTATATCATTGTAATATAATAGTGGATCTCAGTTCACTTGTTGGATGGATCATGGATGTAATAATTTAGATGATGAGTTGCCTCTTATCTATATTATTAGTTTTAAAAAAGGTTTCAAAAATTTGGGTTGTTACAATTGGTATCAGAGCTTTCGGTTCGAATACCTTGGAACCATGGGAAAACACCTAGTCTTGTTGGATTCTTCATGCGTATTCTATGAACCATCTATCATTTTTTTTTTGAAAAGCAAATAGTATTACCAATAAAAAACAGCTAACCATCACAAGGTATCACCTACAACCGCAATAACACACCCCTCCTAAAGGAAACTGCTAAAAACTAAAGACCCCGCAACAGACCAAACAATCACCGGACAGCCACCCAAAAGAAGAACCAAAATAGCCCCACACCTATAAAACAAAAGAACTATTCAGAAAATAGCCCCCATGATCTCGGCTAATCACACTCTGCTCTTAGAATTTCATCATTCTCTTCAAGGATAGATTCCAAAATCCGGGTGTCATCAAAACCCTCAAAGAAAATACCTAACAGCTCACCCACCTCCTTTGTGGCAGCAACTTCCTCACAAAATGGCGGTCTAACTCGAGACACTTCCATGGAAGAAGATGGCTGCTTGGGGAGTTCCTAACTGCGCTTGGATCTGCTGACCTGATCACGAGAGCCAGCTGAAGCATTAAGGTTCCGCCTATTTTAATTTAAAAAACCCGGCTGCAATACACCCGGCACCTTACGAGATGCCAATAACCTGGGCACCACAACCTCACCCCCAAGGGGCTCAGCAACCACATAGGGCTCTCCACCAGAGCCAACTCCTGCCTGACAACACTTGGCATGAACACTGCTCGAGGCATCAGATGGCACCTGTATTGATTCAGACAATACTGGCACCTAAATTGATCTAGACAAACCACAATTCAACTCCCCTAAGGAGTCTTTGATCTGTAACACATTGCCCAACCTCGGCCCTGCCTCTTCAGAGCCAAATGCCAGACTGCAATTCCCAGAATTAGAAAAAGGAACACTAACATTGCAACTGGCTCCTAGGGAAATCCCTTCCTCAATTGGAAAAAGGTCTGCCATCCCAAAACCAAATTCAGTCACCTCAATTCCCCGACGAGAACCTCGTTGCCAGATTAATTACCTCAGCATGGAGCTGTATACATTCGAACCGAACTTTATACGCAACTCCATCTGCCACTAAGTCGAAGCTCTCATTGGCAATCTCCCTCCTCTCCCCCACCAGCAATTTCGCAACCGAATAATCTCTATCCCTAATCATATCTGCGTCCACCATAATCAAGTATCCTTAATTTGTAGCGATGGCATGGAATGTCTCTATATTCCAGGTTGAGATAGGAATTCCGCTACACTTTAACCACTAGAGCTTCTCCCGACAAACTAGCTCACCGTTCTAAGGAGCAGCAGAGTCCAAGCAAGCCATCCACTCGCTCTCTCTCATATACCTATCTCTAGACTCCACTATAGAGAACACAAGAATAATGGACCGATCTCCTAGTTTCCTCACATCAGCGACACCATCCACCTCATGAATCAGCCTCTCGATGACTACATCCAACCTATAAAAGTTACAAATTGTGGCAATGGCAGAACGATGGAGCTATTCAGTACCCAGGACCTTCGCATGAATTGTAGATCTAGGATGGAGATAAGGGGACTGACCGGAACCACTAGGAACTCCCAGAACTGCTTGCGTATACGATTTGAGGCGAGGAAAACCTGTTGCACTCGCATCAGCAAGCTTAATCCCATCAGGGACCTACACAAATGAGGTCGAGACCCTACCCTCAGAGCCCTGTCCTGAGCAATTCTTACCAAAAGCCCTCTTAGGAAACCTCGCGAAATTCACCTCGAGATTGGACTCGCCCACCTTCATCCCATTCATTTTTTAAACAGCTATCCCCACCGCCACAAGACAATCAAATCTCATGAAACCGAATAATTTCTTGGACGCTTTACTCAATCTACCTGGAACGTATATATCAACGACCCTACCAAACTGCCGGAATGTATTGAAAATCCATTTGCGGCTCTTTAACTCTGGCAGGTTGTCGATGAAAAGTGAAGTGATGGACTGAACATCTATGCTCTTTTTTGGAAAAACCAACTCAAAGGGCAAAGCATCTCTCCCATAGACTACTGCACACCGATCTGATTTACCCGGAAGAGGACTCTTATGAGAAATACCACCATACCCTCCTCTTCTTCTCGACGAATCCTGACTGAGAACCCCTCCTTTAGATTTTCCACACTCCTCAACGTTAGCCTCAAAATCCCACAGAATCTTCCTTATTTCAGTAGCCATCGCCAATCATTACCATCTGTCGTTTGTGCATATAGTGTACTTCTTTATATCTTCTTCGTATGTCTTGTTCCTCCTCTATGGATGTTGAGTTTTTCCATTCCATCAGAGTTGAGTTCCTCATGTTAGTAGTGGTTTTGACCCCAATTCCTTCTTGCATTCATTCTTGTATCATATCTATTCTTTATGCCTTGATATTTGATTGCGTTCCTTTCCTTTTGCGAGGTAGCTCGATGGCTGCTAGGCATGTTGTTGGTCTTGATCGATCTAGTCATGGTAGAGGTCATCGCATTGATCCTATTGAGGATCCTGTTACTAGGGAGAAGTGCCCGTGATTCCAGGATAGTTAACTCAAGAATTGGCAGCCACTTTTGTTGAGGCTAGTAGGGTTGCAGGTGTCCCTGTAGATGATAGAAGGGCCTGGAGCCATTAAGGCGATGAAGCAGTTTTGTAGTATGGATCCTCCTTGGTTCAATGGTGAAGGAGATCCTCTTGAAGCCAATCATTGGCTTTCGGGAGTTCGCAATATCCTTGACACCTTGGAAATTCTTGAGGATGGTATGAGAATCTATTTTGCCACTTGCCAACTCATTGGAGAATCTAATGAGTGGTGGAATTTGATTCTTGAGGCAAGGAGAGATGTCAGGAGAATGGCAATGTTGGGTTATCATCCAGCGAATGTCAACCCTTTGGAGGGCATGACTTGGGTGCAGTTTGAGTCCGTTTTTTGAGAATCAGTATTTTATCGACTCTTATCGCAATCAGCTTCGGCAGCAGTTTGAGAAGTTAGAGCAAGGTCACCTGTCAGTGTCCCAGTTTGCCATCAAATTTCAAGCACCGTCTTGTTTTGCAACCGATTTGGTGAGCTCCAAAGATAGGAAGTGTCATAGATTTTAGAAGGGTCTCCATTCGTCAATCAAATGGTTGGTGATGAGCCAAAGGATTTGTGATTTTGCCAGCATTATGGAGTATGCTAGGGTGGTCGAGCCTAGTAGAGAGCAAGAGAAGACCTCCATTGAAGTGAAAGTTTGGGCGTCACGTCATCAATCGCTCACAACCAGTTCTTCATCCGGTAGTCCTATCAAGAAGAGAAGTAGAGAATTCTCCAATCTTTCCTGTAACTCTATTGGGTTGGCACCATCTATGGTGTAGAGTGTGCAGGGACTATCCCCAGTGGGCCAAGTTGTTTGCCATAGGTGCAATGTGCCTGACCACTACCGTTCGGAGTGTCCTCTCAACACTTGTTTCCATTGTGGTCAGTCCAGGCATATGGACAGGTACTGTCCTCATAGGATAGGAGTTCAGGAAGAGTTAAAGCCAGTACAGCAAGTTGGTGTTGCATATGATCGTATTCAGCAGAAGAGTCCCCAATATCCATCTTCTTCTCGTGGATATACTTCTAGTAGAGGTTCTTAGTTCAGTCGTGGAACAGCTTCTTCCACTCCAGTTCATTGTCTAGTGCAGCAGGATGGATATGTGGAGCATCCTATGACTCATGGCCAAGTCTATATGCTTCCTTCCATTGATCATCGACCTTCGGACCCTCATCCTTTTGGATCTTAGTTTGGAGGTTCTGTATCATTATCTTTTGTTGAGTATTGTATCTCCCTATGGGATTGTTTCCTTGTTTGTATTTTTTTGGAGTTTCACTATGTATTGTAGATCCATCCTTGTATCTCATTGTTGAATTCCTATCTTATTGTTGGAATTTCTATCTTGTGATTGTTTTGGAAAGTTTGTACCCTTGCCAATTTCTTCCTTTTTACTATATTTCCTACTCGATTTGAGTGTGGAAATTTTTGGTTGTTGCAAATTTCCATCAAGATAAGGAATTTGACTCCAATGATCCTACTTCCTATTGTTAGTTCACATTGATTCGATTGTGGTTTTAGCCATTATAGAAGGATTGTTGACCGAATGGTCATAAGTTCTTGAATCGTGGGAAGTTGGGTATGAATTGCATATTGATGGTCTAAAGTTGGTATGTATTGATGTTATGCCATGGTTGTTTGGGCTAGCATTATTTCATTTTGGTGTGTGTTGGTGTCTTTTTGGCTACATGGTATACGTTTGATGTGTGTGAATTGATTTGAGAAGAGCTATCGACCGGGGCATCACAAAACAAATCACCAAAGTCATCCGGTTATCGCAATAGGATATGTGTGTGATGTTGAGTATTTGTTTCATGTTGTGGTGCATGTTTATGCATTATATCTCCTTCATAATGGAGCGTTGGGTTATTGGTTCATTGCGCATCGAATTCTCGTTTCCTCCTCTTTTGATCATCATAAGGAAGACTCGTAGTCGGTAATGGTTTTGTTTTCACCATTTTCCATCTTCCTTTATCAAATTTCGAGGGTGAAACTTTCTTTAAGGGGTGTGATTTGTCACACTCCAGAAATTTTAATATATTATTTGGGGAATTATATAATTTATTTTAAAATTTATTTGATTTTTGGGGATTAAATTGGGAATTATTTCTCAATTTATGAATTTTATTATTTGTATTAAAATTTATATTCCCCTCCTCTCTATTTCAAAATAAGATCAGTCTATTTCCCTTCCCTTTGATATATCAAAATGAGCTCTATGCTCATTTCCCCAGCTGTGAGGTATTTTGATATGGGGCTTTGCCTATATGTGCCTATATTTTGACATGAGTCCTTCATGGATTTCCCTAGTGTCTTTGTATTTCGATATGCAAGAGGGTTGTATATCGAAATACAAAGTGTACTGTGCCTCTTTGTTCTGGATATATATCAATATACAAGTTGGGCATCCGATTGCATTTCGATATGAAAGGGTTGCATATCGAAATGCATTGCCATGTGGGTTTGCCAAAGAGAGTGATATATAGATATGCAAGGCTTTGCATATCGATATAGGGTATTTGTGGGAATGGCCAGTGGGGCATATCAAAATACAGTGTTCGGGCATAGTTTGGGGGAATTAATTGGGGAATATTTTAGTCTTTACAGTGCAAGTATATATGTGTATTGACTGAGAGGGAGTAGCCCTACTCATTCATTACACCTCTCCCTCTTTTCTCTAGCCATAACCCTCCCCCATCCCTATCTCTCTCGAGTTATCTCTCTCTCATCCCCCTTGTTTGACCCCTCTTTGGTGGATATTTGAATAAAAGCTCTTCATTAACCATGATGAGCGTCTCAAGGGTTCAAGGAGGTGGTCTCGGTTCATGGCCTCATGAAGGATCTCTCATCTAGAGATTTTGGATTTTTGGCAAAACGTGGGTAACTCTTTCTATTTCCTTGTATGCGTATGTGTGTATAGTGTTTCCCCTTTGTCTTTCCCCCTCTAGAGTATTTCCTAGAGCTTTATGAATATTTGGTTAGTATGGGTTTGATTTGGATGAATTTGGGCCCTAGACTTGTGTTACACTGGAGCCTAGGGAGTTATTCCCTTGGTTTGTCATATTGGGTGAGTGAATGTAGGAAGTAATGTTAGGAGCTGGTATTCGTGGCTATAGGCATGGTAGTTGCCTTGTGGTCCCATTGGGTGGTCTTGGAAGCCCAATGGCCACCACCCATTCGATGAAATGTTTATAATGTAAATTTGGGGATGTTGTGGAACCATCGTATTTCGTTAGAATTATCGAGGTTAGTATTCGAACTTAGACTCATTGGTATTCCAAATAATTTGGTATAGCATCTTTGTTGGATTGGGTCAAATTGAGGAAATCCTTGGTATGGCATTATTGGCTTGGAGCCATTTGGGTTGGGTGAACTACATGGTGTAGCAAGTTGGTTGGGATTTGGCATGTTGTGCCTCCTTTGAGGATTAATAATCCAATGTCCAAAATTATAATTCGAATGCTTGAAAGATTGATTTAATGAATTTAATGCATACCAATATGGAAACATACTCCAAGAGAGTATTGTTGGAATAATCTTGTATTCACTTAAGAAAATTGAATTCCACGTATTCAAATGTATTCTAAGATAAAAGAAGAATGTATTAATATGTATTATATACCTTTGGATGTATTCGTCGATTATATTGACTTGAGCATTGTATGTAGGTGTATTCTAGAGACATTGTGCAATGGGAATTTGACTGAGCCCTCACGGCATTCTGGGGAAACGGGAGGAAAATGTATTCATACCGGGAGTTGGTTGTCGAGCCTCTCTTTGGTCGCTCATATAAGTCACAAACTCCATGTATTTTGTATTATATGAATTCCCGTCATGTATTTCTTAAACGAGTGTATTTTGTATTAAGTGTCGGATATGTATTCCTACTCCGGCCATAGTATGTATTCTTCCTCGGGCATTCCATGTATTCAGTTCCAAGAAGATGTGTTTCATGTTAGGTATTCCATGTTCATTGACGGCGCCTCGAATTGCCAAGGGAATGGGATTGGAGTCATCCTAATCTCTCCTGAGAGCATTACTCACGAACATTCCCTCTAGCACAACTTCAACGCTTCCAACAATGAAGCTGAGAATGAAGCCCTATTAGCCGGACTGAAGGCTGTCGAAGAGCTGGAGATTCAAAGCCTCGACATCTACAGTGACTCTCATCTCATAGTCAACCAGATCAACGACAACTATGAGTGCCGAGACGAGCGGATGGGAAGATACATGCAGAAAGCCAAGGAGAGGCTGGGGTTGTTCAAACAATTCGAAATCCAGTAGGTTGGCAGGGAACAAACACTACAACAAATGTTGGTTTCAATAGCATGTGAAAATGCTATAGAAAGTTATATATAAGGTTTCAGCAAATGCTATGTTAGTCAGTGCTATAAAAATCTTAGACTTTCCATAGCATTTTTGGACTGCTATATGTTGTATAGAAATTATAGCATTTCCCACA
>NMUG010000841.1:0-19990 GCA_002855965.1 Monotropa hypopitys
GTTACAGTGGATATGTTACAGTGCACTGTAACTTTTTTTAAAAAAGTAAAATTTTATAATCAATATGGTACTTGTTTGATAGATCTCATCAAGACGAACATAAAAATATATTTTTTTATAATTTTTTGATTTGTATATCTTCAGATAAATCGTTTTTAATAAAATAAATAATTTTTTATCAATGCCGCAACCGTAAGGGTATATACGGAAAAAATGAAACGGGACCTGGCAAGGGAAAATATGTTTACCCTGGACCCGCTCATAAATAAATTGAAAAAATGGGACCTATCCAACATTTACCGTTAATTTTTTAGTATACAGAATGCGTTGATCAAGTAGCGAAGACAGATCAAATACCTCCTCCATACACGAATAATGCACTCATAAGTGCTACTTAATATTCAAAACCCGATTTCGTTCTTCCTCCATAGGGTTTCTCTTCCCCGCTTCCTCTTCCGGCTGGTTCTGCACCAGGGAGAGAAAAACTATACGCATTGCATATACTGAACAATTCGCTCGCAGAGAGGAATTATGTCCCAGTCACTGGAGCTGCTGTTGATTCAGTTCTTGATGCCGGACAACGATGCTCGGAGGCAAGCGGAGGACCAGATAAAGCGTCTGGCGAAGGATCCACAGGTGATTCCGGCGTTGGTCCACCACCTCCGTACGGCCAAGACGCCGAATGTGCGCCAGCTCTCGGCGGTGCTCCTCTGCAAGAAGATCACCGGCCACTGGGCCAAGCTCTCTCCTCAGATCCGACAGCTGGTCAAGCAGTCACTCATCGAAAGTATCACCATGGAACACAGGTCTCTGATTATCCCTTACCATTGTTGTTTGTTTCGCTTAAATTTTCTCCAATTCACGTTGTTTGTCTTTTTATCTTATGTTCATTATCTGTTGAGAAATGCTATATGCCACAGGATTTTTATCAGTGTTTTGTGTTTATGTTTAGTTGGATCATCGCAATTGGTTTCATTTCCGAGAAAAATACACTAGAGTAAAAATATACGTTAATAGGTGCTGTTTGTTAATTTGCTCTTTCTTATGGTCAATATCTGTGGAGAAATGCTATGTGCCACTGGACTTCTATCATCGTGCTGTGCTGCTGCTTTGTTGAATGTTTGTTATTGGTTCCACGTTTGGAAAAAATTACCGGTATGTAATTAAAGCAATCATACACTGTTTCAGTGAATTAAAATGGGGATAAATATTGGTCATGTATAGCATTATCCAATCATTCGGCTAGATCCTTGAACTTTGCTCTAATTAGGTCGATGTTGCCCTTTTTTAGGTTTCTTTTGACGGTAGTAAAGGGTCAATTACCTGTTGTGGCATATTGGTGTTGTGAGGAAAATTGGGTTATGGTGACTCTCATTTTAAGTTGAAGCAGGTAGAAAAACAACTTACCGGAAGAAAGAATGATTAGAAGGAGGAAACAATGTAGATTTTTTTGAAGGAAACTTTTATTGATGGGAATAGCTTCCTACCCGATTCTACATTTTACTCACAAATATTGGACATGATGCTATTTTTGTTTGTAGTACTCAGAATCAATTGTGCATACACTTTGTCACCAAATGTTCTTAAAAAACTAAAACAATCACTTTTTGTAACCGTGTATGTGATATTTTCTTATAAAAAATGGACTCTTTCCCAAGAAATTCCCAAGTGATCAAGTTTTGTTAAAGATCAGCCAAAATAGCTCTATTTCCAGAATCCGAAAATTATAACCAAACAGGTTTGGTTCTTCCTTACATATCATAATCTTTTCAGCATTGTAGGGAGTTTCTTTGTAATCAGTTTTAATTTTCCTGAATGTAAACCAAAGATGAAGTACATCCTGGTATACAAGTTTTCTCTTCCCACTGGTTTCTTTTCAGTGTGTTTGTCATGATAGATAAGAATGACATGGATATCAACTTCAGAGTTGCACATGGATCTAATTAATGAGTTCGGAGCCATGCCCTCTTTTTAGACTTGAAATCAAGTATGGGGACAAGCCAGATTGTCTTCCCATTTTCAAATTAAAGCAATCTTCTGGAGTTACTAAGGTTTGTTGGGCATTCCTATACGGATCAAACATGGTACTACTGCTAGAGGCAAAAGGTGCAGCATATGTAAGCACATTGATATTCTTTAATGGTATGGAGTTGGATGAAACTCCGAAACGACTTAACAATAATTAAAACTGACTGAGTAAATCTTCTAATGCCATGGTAGTGATGGGGTAATTGTTATAGTCAATGTTTTTTGCAGCCCATGGCTTTGGTTTGTTTGTCTATGCGATGTATAGGTTCAGATAAAACCAAACCAAACCTAAGGCAAAAATCAACTTGATTTGTTCACTTGTAAGCCCAATCATAACTTCTAGTGTTTTAATATCTGATGTTGAAGTTCTAATACGACAAACTATTGGAAAGATGACTGCTGCTAGGTAATGATTGTTGGTCACGGGCTTCCGGCACAATTTAAGATTGCTTGAAGGTGAGAGTTTATCTTTTCTCATAAGATCGTTGTATATTTTCCAGTAAGGGAAACACGAACAAATCACCATTAGAACTTTTTTGCATTGATATTATGATTTTGGACCAGTTACTCTTTGTATTAAAATATCTGAGGAAATGTTTTCGTAAATCAAAATTTGCAATGTGTGTGGATCCGAACTTAAGAGGAGCGTAAATAGAGTTTTAATCATTGATTTTCCTTTTATATAAAGAGTGTTCTTTTATTTCTGGAGAAGCCCATTTTAATTCTACATCTAAGTATAAAGGATTTATTTTGTTCTTTCAGCTGTAAGGTAATGCATTTCACCTATATTTTATTGCATTATGTGGATTTAGTGATATAGTTAGCCTTATTTTCCCTATAATACATGATTTTACTTTTAGGTTGTTCAGTGAGACTGAGAATTATTCATCGTGATGTTTCTGTAGTCCGCCAGTCAGGAGAGCGAGTGCAAATGTGGTCAGTATCATTGCAAAGTATGCTGTTCCTGCTGGAGAGTGGCCTGATTTGTTTCCATTTTTATTCCAGTGCAGTCAGAGCCAACAAGAAGACCATAGAGAAGTAACTTAATTGCTCCTGAAAACTTTTTCATGCATTTTTAGTGTTTTCTTTTCCCCACGGCCTTGTTTGCGTAAACCCTAATGGTTATCGAACCATAAAATTAGCTCAAACTCTCTCTCTATATATTCTCAGGGACAAAACATGTCTTTTTTTGTGCATTTATTTGATTCATTATTATTGCAGTGGATGACAACATTTCATTGTGACATTGTGTCTTATCTAATTGGTATAGAGTCAGTGGGGGAATGGAAAATGTCTTTTATCTATAAGCTGATGCATTACACTCAAGAGGTTGAAAGGCCTTCGATGACCAAATGATTGTAAAGTAAGGGTGGAAGTGCTTGAGGAGGGATGGAGCTCGTTTGGCAAGGGTGAACAATGCTCAATCTTAGTTGCAATGAGTTTTATTGATTGCACTTGCGTGTTCACATAGAGGGGTAGAGGTGTTTGTCATTTATTGACCTTGTTCAATTATAAGTTGCCCTGTTTGTGCCTCCCACGTGATGGCTTGAGACAGTGCAGTGTTGTCTGCCGTCTGGCTTGTTCAACAATTGCAGGGAGTATATTTGTAGGTTTGAGGCCTACCCATCGTGGGAGTATTTAGTTGGAGCTTTATTTGAGGCGTTGGTAAAAGGTTTGTGTGTTTAAGGAGGTAAGAGGGAGGTTCAAAGAGAGCTTGCTGGTTTTCCATGTACTTTGTGTCAGGAGGTGAAGGTCACCACATCATGCATAATCCTATTTTCAAGTAATAAAGCTGCAGGTTTATATGCCTAAATGGCAAGTCACAACGAATTCAAGTGTTGTTTGCATGGAGCTATTTTCTTCCTTTTCCCCATCAAGGAAGGAACCCTAGTGCATTCGATCTAACAAAGATTGGATGTTAGCCAGTGTGATCTGGATTGGGGATTCATCTTTTAGGCCATCTTTTTGGATTTCTAGATTCAAGAGTGTTGGATACTGGAAATTGGTTTTGGGTTGCTAAATTGAAGGTCCCTATATGGAGTCGGGTCTAGGATGCTTAGAGTTCTCAAGGGGGAGGAGGTTTCTTTGTTGTATGGCAACTTGATAGGACCATACCGGCGTGACTCATATGAGATGTAACTCTAGGCAGGCGCATTGTGAAAGGACATGAAATTTCCAATGGGAATGAGCATGTAGGAAATGTATGGTTTGTTAGGATCGTTAAATCAAACCCAACTACAAAAAACAAACACTTTTATTGCATCAATTTGGACAAATTACAATCGATTTGTATAATCTCACTCACAAACCCAATTTCTTGCTACAAGAATTGGTTCTCTTCTTCTCTCTTATCTGATTATTTCAGATTTCTCTTCATGATGTTAACCTAATGACCCAAATTCTCCATACCTGGAATCTATTGCTTCAGTCTCATGGTGTCCAGAGTGCTGAGTACATGGAACCAAGATCATGGCTTCAACACTATCGGAGGAAGACGACAAGCCTGCCGACAAGGTGTGCCATCGACTGTAAAAAGTCTACATTGGAGCCTGGAACATGGACACGTCTACACCGCCTGCCCGTCGCCTATATCAGGTGCACAACGCCGTAAGTTGTCTTGCCACCACCTGGGCCGCTTGCATGCAGTCCTAACATGTCAGATTTGCACTGCCCCATGCTGTCAGACCGCCAATAACACGCATTGAAGCGCATATGGACCACACACCGAGCAACCTATAAATAGAGAGAAGGCTCATAGAGGGAGGTGAATTCTGACTAGTCCACACTCTGTTTATTTTGTTTCTTTCTACAACTCTCTTCTAACTCAGGCATCGAAGGGTCCACCAACGGTAATGGCCGATACGCTAATTGTTCCTCATTGTGTAGCTAGGTCAAGGAAGAACACCCATCACTACTGACAGATCTTAGATGGAGAGAAGTGGCACCCCAACAATTAGCGACTCCACTCAGCTTCATCTTTCAAAGCCTTTGCTTAACTACATTTCGAGACGAGTTCTTCAGCCCTGGAAGGCCTTGGGAGAAATGGAGGAGACAGGAAGCCAAGGAGGAAGCCAAGGAGGAAAGAAGAAAAGCGAACAGTCAGCCCAGTGGCAATAGCAGCACACCAACCAGTTGATGGCTCGCATCGAGCTCCACGCTTTGCTAGAGGAAGCCAAAGAGGAAAGAAGAAAAGCGAATAGTCAGCCCGGTGGCAGTAGCAGTACACCAACCAGAAGGAAGGAGACGAATACCGTCCGGGTGGGGAGCGCCGAACTCCAAAGCCGTAAGAGTTCGTTGCTCACACTATGGTCTTCAAAGAGCTTTGTACATACTACTCTGAAAGATCGAGCGAGAGCCGACCCATTTTTCAGGTGGCCGGAGCGAGAGATTAGGGAGCCAAAGTGGAACCTTGACAACTTCACATGCTCTTACCATAAGGAGAAGGGGCACTCGACCACTAATTGCCGAGCGTTCAAGAATTTCTTGGAAGAGATGGTTCTTTACAGGCCATTTGAGGGAATATGTCGACGAAGATAGGACCGTTGCCGAAGCCAACAAAGAGTATAAGATAGAAGAGATCAGAACAATCAACGTCATTTATAACATGGTTGACCAATGACCGATGACAAGAAGATTGGTTTTGCACAAAATTGCAGCGAGTTGTCGGGAAGGAGGTCTTGATAGTGGGGCCGACCACCAAAAGGGCAAATGGTGACTATAAGCTCACCATCTTTTTCTTCGACAACGACTCAGACCGAGTACAACACCCTCCTTATGACGTACTAATCGTGACCATGTGAGTTGCTTACTATAACATTCGATGTGATGTATTTATCCATGTTGAAGAAGATGGGATTCAAGGAAATTGACCTGGAACTGATCGATGTACCATTAGTGAGGTTCAATACGATCTTTGTTTTACCGCTTGGCAAAATTACTCTCCCCGTGGTAGTCGGCTCAGTGACCGTTAAGATGGAATTTGTCGTGGTTGACATCCCTTCACCGTACAATGCATTTTGGGGCTGTACCTGAGACCACACCATAAGGGGCGTAACTTCGACTTACCATCATGTGCTGAAACTTGTCGACAAGACGGGCATAGAGGAGCTCCGGGGAGACCAAATGACAACCAATCAACCCTATATCTTCTTGGTAAAAGGCAAGGAAACCCCCAAGCAGGTACACTGTGTGGAGGTTCCGGATCAGTCGGTACACGAGGATGATGATACAAGTGCCTCTGAAAAATTGATAGAGGACCTAGTGACCATTTTTGGGTACCGATGATTCGCAGCACTTCTTGCTCATTGGGTCTTCTCTTATTGAAACTGAGCAAGCAAAAATGATGGAGCTTTTGATGAGGAACATTGAAGTGTTCGCTTCCCACTGCCAAGAATTGATCAGCTAGTGGATTCTACGTCTGGACACCCCGGGATGAGCTGCATGGATGCTTATAAGGGTATCATCAAATATTCATGTACGGCTCAGACCACGAAAGACCTCATTTATAACACACAAGGGACTGTTTTGCTATAGAGTAATACCGTTCGGCGTCCAGAATGCCAGAGCAACGTACTAGAGGATGATCACGAAAATATTAAGCTCCCAGCTAGGAGACACCGTAAAGGCATACATAGACGACATGGTGATCAAGAGTAAGATCGAAGACCAACATCTGACCGACCTCCAAGAAGTGTTTGAAAAGGCACAAATTGTGCCTCAACGTTTCAAAGTGTGCGTTCAACGTCGGTTTGGGAAGGTTCTTGGAATACCTGGTGACACGCCGAGGTATAGAGACCGACCCATCCCAAATATCGACAGTCCAACAGCTGGAGGATCCAAATGCCCAAAAAGGTTTAAAAATTGGTCGGGATGACAGTTATGTTGTACTATTAGAGGCACCTCCTCTATCGGTAGATGAGCCAAAACCTACCCTCTATTGATGCAAAGGTATCTGTAGGGAAACCCAAACTAGGCAGAAGCTCGGTCTACCGATAGAGACGACTTCCCTATCGGTAGAGAGGTACTCCTCCTCCCCAAAATTACTGAACCATACTTCTACGTCACCAAATCCAACTTTGATTAACATCTTTTCATGAATTCCAAACAACACTCGATCAATACTATATCACAACCTCTCCGAGCAGTGGCATACTTCTACTAATATATACATGATTCATAAATTTTAATTTAATTTATTAAAACAAGTGTTGACGATATTTTAAAAAAAATTCAACTCTTGACGGATTGATACGCCACCGTGAGGCCTTGCTGTAAAACTCAAACCCATAACCGAAAACTCAACCTGAACCCAAAATCCCAGGACAACTCAGAAAATGGCATATTTGGTCGAAAATAGAAGATCCAAAGCGAAAATGGGAAGGGCGAAGAATCCTTACCTAAGAAGGGAAGAATTGGGACTGCAACATACGATCCGGGGATGTGAATGATCAATAGGAGGCCCTTAATGCACGGAAGAAGAGAGAGAGAGAGAGAGAGTCTGGTAACAACACTCTCCCCTCTCTGTGCCATATATATAAGGGAGAGAGGAGAGGTTTAAATTTTGAACTACCTATTGCGCCATGTGATGGAGCAAGCTTCAGTCCAATCAGCAACAAACACGTGGATGACATTAAATGGGAAAAGACCGTCTCTGGGGAAGCCAACTGACACGTGAAAAACGTCACCTCCGCTGCATACCAGAACCAGTCAAACGATGATACATGGATGACATTATCGTGTGGTTAAACCTTTTTTGAAAACCCGACTAACACGTGGAAAATATCACCTCCACGTTTGTTGCCACCAACCAGGAAGCGACACGTGGAGCCATCACAGAGCGACACGTACGCACTTGTTCAAACATCGAAGAACATAACCAGGAAGCGACACATGGAGCCATCACACCACAAAGCGACGACCACATCGGCAATAATGATAAGTTAGGCCAGAGTAGAGTTCAACTCCTCCGCAGACAGGGCCGAAGAGATGTTGAGGGCTATTGTTGTGGGCCGAGATATGTACAGGCCAGCTGACCGTCGAAGCCACACCTCAAGGACCGACAAAGATCGGTGCCCAAGGGGTCTGATCGACCGGTGGTTCAGCACGGGTCGTGCACGAGTAGAGTTCAACATCCGGAAAGGCCAATGTACGAACAATCGGTCTGTATATCGCCGACTGGGGTAATTTGGATCATCAAGATGGGCCATCGAGTGGATGGACCGAAGGGATGCAGTTCTAGGGACACTGCTTCCTTCCCATGGTATCCAGAGCGATGAGTACAGGGAATCAGGATCGAGGCTTTGACATTACCGGAGGAAAATGATCGGCCGCATTGGAGCCTGCGACATGGACACGCCTGTGGCGCCCGCCCGCCGCCCATGTCAGGTGCACAATGCCCCCAAGTTGTCGGGCTACCGCTCGGCCGCCCGCATGTGGTCCCAACATGTCAGACTCGCACTGCCCCATACCGTCGACTGCCAGTGACGCGCGCCGAAGCGCATACGGACCACATGTCGAGAAGCCTATAAATAGAGAGGAGGTTCAGAGAGGAAGGTAGGTGAATTCTGACTAGTGCACACTGTGTCAAATTTGTTTCTCTCTAGAACTCTCTTCTAACTCAGGGTCCACTGGTGGTAACGGCCGACAGGCTAACCATTCCTCATTGTGCGGCTTGGTCAAGTAAGAACACCCATCACTACTGGCGGGTCTTAGACGGAGAGAAGCGGCAACCCAACATGTACATATTAGCGCCATTGACAATTATCAAAAAGTAAGGTACTATAAATCTTGTTAGTTAATTGTATAGTTGAATTTAGAAGTTGCTATATATAGCTCAACAACAACATAATATAACCTACGTAGTCTTCAATTATTGAAGCTAAGAGCGGATGAAGGATTGAAGATAGACCTAATCTTTGACAATATGCACAAAGTGTCTGCTTTCATAAAACCACTGAAATTTTGGTCCCCCGATACCGTCAAAAGCCGGAGTTAAAAGATATTTTGTTGTAGAATCACACTCCCAAATCAAAAGGCATCAGAGAGGGTAGATTCAGAGACAAATCACTTTTTGTGCACGTTACCATGCTTTTTTTCATCATCCAGATTATCAATATTCCGCAAAGCTGCTATATATAGCTACTAGTGATAGCCCGTGCCGATGGCAGAATAAAAATCGCAACACAATACCTAAGAGTACGATAAAACTTTGAGTGTTAGTAGTGTCTTCGGCACTGATTCGTGCCTTCGACACTAATGATGAGTGACGATAGAATAGAAATCGCAACACAATACATAAGGGTACAATGAAAGTTGAAGTGTTAGTAGTGCCTTCGGCACTGATTCGTGCCTTCGGCACTCATGATGAGTGACGGCACTCGATCCGTGTTTTCGGTATAGAAATTTTGTAAAAAACTAAAAAAAATTAAAATTGAATAAAATAATTCAAAAATTCTCATTTAAATTCAATTACAAAAATCAAACATTTATGTAGGTAAAGAAAAAATAGAATCAAAATAGTTTTTGTAAAAAACTAAAAAAACTGTTTTTAAAATTGTTTGTGTTTTTTTGTTTGAGAAATTGTGTGTGAAAATGTGTAGAAAATGTGTGAAAATTGTGTAGAGAATGTGTGAAAATGTGTAGAGAAAATGTGTGAAAAATGTGGGGCCCACACCAAGGTGTTTTGTATAATAGATACTTATTATATTTACGAATTACATTTGTAAATTCCCTTACTGAAGCGGGTGACTGGCAATTTCTTATTCTTTTGCGACATTAGTGGAGAATTTGGAGATCCTTGATGGCCTTAATGTTGTGCCGCAGTAGATATAATTGCCAATGCATGGTCAAGTTTAGAAACTGCAAACACGTGACACCCATATAAACGTACACATAAAGTTTGTTTCATCCCCTCATCACAGATTGTCTATCTGATTTCTGACTATGAGCTTTCTTTAAGGGAATTTTTTGGCATGTGTCCCACATGAAATGGTCTACTTCCACATGTACTTGTTTGTAATCTGTCTTCCTGGGACTTTATTACACTTGTGACGTACCATTATATAGAGATCATGTTCCATTTCCCTATTTCCTTAATGATTTATGTTGGTACTCCACTTGAGGATAAAAGTGCTAACACTTTGTTGTCTTTGTTTCTTTGATGCAAGGTGGCATTGATCCTTTTCAGCTCTCTAACCGAAACAATTGGGAATTCATTCCAGCCACATTTTGCAGACTTACAATCTCTTTTACTCAAGTGCCTGCAAGATGAGATCAGTAACAGAGTTAGAGTTGCCGCACTGAAGTAAGTCTGTTTGAAAATTGTTCCAAAGTTCTTTTGCTCCTCTGGTCTGAGATATCATCTTTGCATGCATGCTAACAACTAATTTGTGACAAATTACATTTAATCATGTTTCCAGGGCAGTTGGCTCTTTTCTTGAGTTCACTCATGATGGGGCTGAAGTGGTGAGTAATTTTCTTTTCATCATTATAATGGTTATATGTTTCCGATTGATACTTCGTGATGTTCTCCCAGAATTAATATGTCGATGCTTTCTTTCTTGAAGAAGGGCACGTGTTAAGTAATTTATCAAATGTTGGTTTTGGCTTATGAGTTTGAGCGTGGTTTAGATGGCACATATTAGTAGTTTAAATAAATTTTCCTTGCCTCTCACAATGTTGGACTGGAGAAGTATGTAAAGAGACCAAGCTGTCAAGAAGGATGCAGTTTGTCAGTTCCGTTTCATAGAGCTGTTGACTGTGAAGATAGAGTAGTACTCTGTATTGTTTTGTATTTGTTACCATTTATATTATTCATTAAGGGCAGTTTAGACTTTGTGTTTTATTTAACCTAATGGTTAGGTTTGTATTTTATTCTCTCTTTCTTAAGCAACATACAACATATCTTTGTCTCTCTCTTTCTTTTGCATTGTAAAATGGTATCAGAGCATTAGGTTTAGGGTTCCAATATTTGCACCAGCTGCAACCTCTGCTGCATCTGCATCTTCTTTGCACTGCTCTTCTGGAACTGCACCTTCTCCAACAAAGCTGCATCATTTATTCTGCATCAACAATGTCAGTATCTTTCCCGACCTCCAGTGACACGCGCTTCCGACAACCTCTTTTTTGCACCTCCGCTCCACAATTTTGCATTTGCAACCTGCAGTTTCGGACCGCTGACTGCAGTTTCTGATACCGAACCCCAACCTTCGACAACTCAGTTTCAGCATCCAAACTACAGTTCGAGCGCATCCATACTGCAATTTCATCATTAAAACTGCGGTTTCAGCACCTCCAACTCTCTGTCTCTGTTCAAATCTGCATCCCACTTGCTCAAACTGCAGTTTCAGCAAATGTTGAAAACTCTTGAAGCCTTCCTAACCTCCGACGACTTGTGTTTGACTTCGAGGACTCGCCACCAGCCCCGTTTCAGATCTGATTTTGTGGTAACACCCCTCTGTTTCTCTTTTCTCATTCGTTTTTATGGCAGAAGATAAAATGCAAGCCATTAGCATTGGTTTGAGTGGTGATAACTACTCTTATTGGTCAAGTCTGATGAAAAAACTTCATAGTGGGTAAGAAAATGTGGGCTTATGTGACCGGTTTGACTCCACAACCTTCTGATCCCAAAACAGAAGATTACGTAATTGCACTTGTCACGCCCCGGATTTTTAAACCATTTTTTTGAAATACAGTTTAAAAAATAAACATGAAATACAACTACTTGTCATCCAGATACAGTCAGTTGAATTTCTCATTACATCACAGAGCAGTACAAAGTAGAAATACAGAAGAGGTACAAGAGCGGAAGTGGAGTACAAGTACTGGCCTATTACAACCGCTACAGTGAAGAAGAAATAATTACAAGTACAAGAAAAGTAATTGAAACTGAAGTACACGGCTGTCTACAACTAATACAACTGAAAACACTGTAACTGAAATATAATGTGCAAGAAAGGCTACTGAAAACTGAGGTAGCCGAACATAAGAAAATCTAGCAGCTGACTTGAACTCCAAATCAACAAGTCCTCCAAGCCCTGCAGAACAGAACTAGAAAAAGAGAAAAAGGAGGGTCTGAGCAAAGCACAGCTCAGTGAGAAAACTCCTAACGCCTACCAAGCATGCACATGCGGTGCGTGCCTACGTGTCCACAAGTAAACGTATAAGGACAGTAAAGAACCCAATGTACACGTGACGTAAACCTAACTCAAGGCAATACTGGACATATGCGTGTCGCCAACAAAATGTGTACAACCAAAACCTCAAAACCAAGTGAGTGCAAAGAGTAAGGCATCCTAGGTCCAACCGAAGTAAACTCCAACGTAACCTAACCAACCACACCACTAAGATAAGGCAACCCTAAGGAGCTACTTAGGATCCCAAACCAAAGCAACGCCAAGATGTCTAACAACAACCCACTTCACGAACTCCACTAACTATCATTAACGTTACGTATTAGATTCATATGCAACCTTGGATATTTGAGGTATTTCTTTCTTTCCGTTCTATCTTTCTGTTCATTTACTTCACAGTAGGAATAAATCCAAGAATCCCCTTCTAAGTTCATTCTTGATTTATCCTTTCATTTTCATTACATGTTGCCAATCGTTCCGTAACTTTGCAATAGGAATAAATCCAAGAATCCCATCATAAGTCCATTCTTGATTTATCTTTTCATTTTCTTTTATCGTACTTGAGAACCGTTTCTATATTTGATTGGGTCCGGCATAGTAGCTTGTCGACACACTATCCTTTCCGTCTGTCGTTCCCCAACTCGTTGGGAGGGCCAAGAGACCCCCATTGTGCACAATGTCGTGAATGGAGCGACCATCCAGGGAATTCCGTCATAAGTCCATTCCCGCATAAATATCCCTGCGTTCCCCAAATCGTTGGGAGGGCCCCCGCTACCCTCTTTGATTCCACGTTAAGTGTTTCCTAGCCAAAGCTAGCCGATTTGGATCTCATATTATTTCCTAGCCGAATCTAACACCAAATGATTCATGTTTCATTTCCTAGCCAACGCTAGCCATATTTCATTGCATCGTTTCTTAGTTGTTGATCAACCCCTGCCGTTGTTACCATGCCTAGCCAAGACTATTAAACTATATTACTTCATTGAGTCCACATTTTCACGTCAACTTATTCAATCACGTTCCATTTCATTATGTGTTTCCCAAGTGATAGATTCAAGGTTGGGTACGAGTAGCCCTCGTAGGGCACATCCTCCATGTTTGACGTTCCTTGATTACATTGAATGTGTTGTCAAGTCATTTCAATCCAAATTCCATTTCAATTAGATCAACGGGGAGAATCCACCGATTCTATCCTTCACCATGTTTACGATTCATTTAACACTCGCCCTTGACAAGCTCAAGGGAGACCAACGAGTATAAGGGTACATACTACCGCGACCACCTCAAAGGAAAATCCATACTAACTAGGAGAAGTCGCCACAATCACCAAAAGGTCCAATTAGACCCACTTTGACTCCAATGGTCCACTTAGGACTTTTATTGAACACTCGGTGTCCCATAGGTTCTAAAAGACTTATTGTGATTCTCAAAATTCAACGTACCCAATTTCTCTACACACAAGTCCTACGAACATCCTAACATCACGAATTATGACTCTAACGACTCAACAACCCCAATTCATTATTCATTCAAATCCCACAATCATCCCCACATCAATGATTGTCCAAAACCCAATCCAAGCTTCTCACAGGAATTTCATCGAACACTTGGTGAGCGTAAGTCTCTAGGGACATCCACCCTCTCAACACTCTCTCTACTCACTCTCCGATCACTATCCAAAACATGAAATATGAACCTAGACTAACCCTAGGTCATAAAATTAAAGTGATGACCAATGAGTATAAAGTAAATCTATGTACACCCACACCCACACCCACACCCACACCCACTAGATAATAGAGAGGAGTTTACCCACCGAAAAAGTCACCGGAGCTCCAAGGTCGCCGGAAAAACGTCCTCAACACCGCCACGATTCGATCCTGTCACCGCGTAGATCGTCTCGTGCTCTTCAACGTTAATGAATGGCATTTATTTCAAAGAGTACGGGAGAGAGGTCAAAAGAGGGAGAGAAGAGGAGGTGAGAGAGAGATACGAGAGAGATGAGGGAGAGAGAGGGCTTACGAGAGAGATAAGGGAGGAGGGGGCTCCAAAAATGAGTTTGGGTGACCCTCTACACGAAAAACGACTATATATACGCTCCCGGGAATGATCAAAATGCCCCTCACTTAAGCTGCCAGAAATGCTCACAGACAGCGTAATCGGTTGCACCAAAATTCGGGCTATCGGTTGCGCTACATTCAGTTGTTTCCCTAAAATTGTGCAGAGAAGAATCCGCTACCGGTTGCGCCCCAAATTCGCGCTACCGGTTGCGCCCCAAATTCGCGCTACCGGTTGCGCCCCAAATTCGCGCTACCGGTTGCGCTATCTGCAGCGGTTTCACCAAAACTGCTATCGGAGAGTTTTGGACCTAACTTTCTCATCCGAACTCCGATTGAGACAATTCAAGTTGCGTTGGATTCGTAATGAAATTCTCTACAACATTGATGAAGAATATATTCACGTTCAGAAAATATTTCGGGGTCATAATAGGCCTAGAAGACCCTCGACACATTGCCGGAACAACCCAAGGCAACGCCAACTCACTACCGGAAACTCTAACCACTCCAACTCGATAAATTAACATCCATCGGACCCCCAACCTTCATCGATTACTATGAAAACTCATTTTCCAAGAATAAATCGATTATTCATTGATTATAAAAATACGTTTTCATTTAAAATTTACATTTGAAATTCTAGGTCATGACAACACTTGCAACATGGGACAAAGAATGCACAGATTCTCACTCGGTTTCACAACTCTGTGTAGCCAAGTATAGATATGAATTTTTCTAAGTACGAAACGGCGAAGCAAGTCTTAGATTATTTGAGAGGTATGTATCTCGAGTAAAATTTGTCTAAGCAGTATGAACTTGCGATGACTATTAAGCATGGCACCCAACGAGATAAATTTGTTCAATTATTTTACAATGAGATTACTTATTGGGACCAATTGGCTCTTATGGAACCCGCTAAGTTGTAGTTAATTGATTATTATATCGAGTATCGTGAGAAACGACTTATACAGTTTCTCATGGCTCTTTGTGATCTGTTTGAGCCTCTTCTTGGTGCTATTTTACATCTGTCTCCCTTTCCCTCAGTGGATGGCGCAGTTCGAGAACTCATTGCTGAGGAAACTAGATGCAAGATGGTTTCGATTGCATCTCTTTCACAGTCTGTATTTTCCACCTCATTTGCTTCTTCTAGTATGTATTCAGCACCTCTCTTGTTGACTCCAACATCACATCTTATTCATGTTATAGGAAAGCTCAAACCTTGACTTGCTATGGATGAGTACATTTTTTGTCACCAGAAGTGATATTGGAAGAATACGTGTCCTAAGCTTCTACAACCGATGGGACGCAATTCTTCTCACTCTATTGCTTTGTCATCTTCTCGGCCACCACAACATCCTTCTCGCCCTCCTGCAGCCTTTTGTAGCTCCTATCTCAACCAGTGGATCACCTCCCTTATTCATGGAGCAGTTTTTCTAGTATCAGGATTTTGTGGCTGCTACTCAGGGAGATCCTTTACAAGCTTTTGTCGTGACTACTACTGTCATGTTTACATGGTTCTTATGCCATTGGTATTTTACCAACCACATGAATTTTTGATTCCGGTTCTATGACTCATGATTTAGCCTTGCTTAGTAACCGTCTCTCCTGCTTCCACCCATTAATAATGCAACTGCAAATGGCCCACCTATACATGATGTTTCTATTGGTTCTATTCTCCGTACTTCCTCCTTTTTTGTTTTTCTAATCTCTTTTATGTTCCTAAATTATCGTTACACCTTTCAGTTAATCGATTGTCTGATTTTGGTTTTGATGTCCAATTCTTTTCTTCTGGTTGTGTTGTACATGACCGGGTGTCCAAGAAGCATATTAGGACTAGACGTAGAATTGGCGGTCTCTGTATTTTGGAGAGCTTCCAAACCTCTATAAATTTTACTCCCACTGCAATGTCGTCTTTTCATTTAGATTCGAAGTCTTCCCTTTTTATATTTGGCATTCTAGATTAGGTCATTTGTCTATTGAGCGTCTGAAAATTTTACTTAAGTCATGTCTTTTGTGTAAAATTTCTATTATTGACATTTCTGAGTGTATTGGTTGCAAGTTTGTAAAAATATTTGCATTACCTTTTAATAAACACACTTCTGTTTCTACTTCACCTTTCCGCATTTTTTACACGGATTGGTGTGGTCCTTCCCTAGTTGCAACAAAGGGCGGTTCATTGTATTATATTTCTTTTGCACATGATTATATTAGGTTCTTGTGGGTTTACTTAATGTCAGACAAATCTTATTTTTTTTAAACTTTATCGCACTTTTGACTCAATGGTTTAAACCCAGTTTTCTGCTTCTGTCAAAATTCTTACTATTGATTTGAGTGGGGAGTATCTTTTCTCTGAGTTTATAGATTTCTTAGATGTTTGTGGGACTATTCAATTAATTAATCTTGTTTTGACACTCCCGTCCAAAACGACCGAGTTAAATGAAAGCATCAACATTTTTTTTGATACTCCTAGGTCTCTTCTTCTTTTGTCCTCTGTCCCTTCTTTATTTTGAGGAGAAACTGTGCTCATTGCAACTTACCTTCTAAATCGGGTAGCTCTCGTATGAGAGTCTCTATGGTCAAGTTCCTAATTATTCACTTCTTCGTGTGTTTGGTTCTGCCTGCTTTGTCCTTTACAAACAGGACCGTACTAAGTTGATGTGTCTTCTTAGGGTATGGTATCAATCAGAAATGCTAGAAATGCTATCTTTGCTGTGACCAATAACTAAAAAGTTATATGTATCTCGACATGTTACCTTTCTCGAGCGTTCATGGTATTTTTCCATTCCTCCCAAAATTGCACCTATCTCCAAAGAGGATTTGGTTTATATTGATCCTTTTCCCTCAGATGCACCAGTTGAAGAGTATATTGCCACTCTTGATGTGTCTGATCTTGCACCATCTCCCTCTGCTCCCTCTAGTTCTACTCTGCTCCCTCCTTATTCATTGGTCTACTCTTGTCGCCGTGCAGCTTCTCAGCCTCTTTCTCCCAGCTCTGCTCCTCCTCCAACTGCCTCAGAGGATCCTGATCCGTCTGATCGCCGATATCCCACTCATGATTGTCGTCCAGTGGTAAGACGTGGTTTTACTAGTACTTAGTTCTCTTCTTCATATCATTCTTTTTTGTCCCGTATTCATACTCGCTAAATCCAGATCCTACAAAAAAGTTTGTAATGATCCTAACTGTGTGAACGTCAGGAATGACGAGCTCACTGCTCTTGTTAAAACTCAAACTTGGGATTTAGTTCCTCTACCGGATGATAAAAATCTTATTGGATGCAAATGGGTTTACAAAGTAAAAAATCATTTCTATAGTTCTTTGGAGCGGTATAAAACCCGCTTAGTTGCTAAGGAGTTCTATCGAGAATATGTGGTTGATTACGAGGAGACCTTTGCAACCGTTGCCAATATGATCACGGTTCGCACCATTATATCCGTGGTTGCTGTGCAACACTGACTTCTTTTCAGTTGGATGTTAAAAATGCCTAACTAAACGGTTATTTATCTGAAAAAGTTTTACGTGCCCTCTTCCGGGCTTCTCCCATGCTTCTGGACTTGTTTGTCATCTACGTCACACTCTTTATGGCCTTAAACAGTCTCGTGCTTGGTATGAACGGTTTGGGTATGTGGTTCTACAGATTTGTTTTCAGCCTAGTACCCATGATTCTGCTCTATTTGTTCGCCGCACCTCACATGGTTTGGTTCTCTTCTTGCTTTATGTGGATGATATGATCATCATTGGTTCTGATTGTGCTGTGATTAGTGAGGTAAAACTTCATCTATTTCGCAAATTTGAAATGAAATATCTGGAGCATCTTCGATATTTTCTTGACATTGAGGTTGCCTCCTCTTCTAAGGGATATCTTTTATCATAGATCAAGTATGCACAAGACATTCTTCACCGTGCTCATCTCATTGATGAGAAAACTGTTGATATTCCTGTTGAGTTATATGCAAAGTTCATTCTTTCAGATGATGTTCCTCTTGATGATCCTACAGAGTATCGTGAATTAGTCGACTGCATAGTTTACTTTACTGTGGCTCGATTTGACATTGCCTATGTTGTCCACATCATTAGCCAGTTTGTCTCTCCCCCTATTCTATGCATTGAACTGTCTTGTTGCATATTTTGTGCTATGTTTGTGGTACTATTTTCCATTGTTTCATGCTATGTTACTCTTCAATCTTGACTCTTTGAGCTTATGCTGATTGGGGAAAGTCTACTTTTGGCTATTCCGTTCTCCTAGGTGATTCTCTTATTTCTTGGGAAATCAAGAACTCATTCTACTCCTGAAGTTGAATATCATGTTATGACTCATGTCACCTCTGAGATAGTTTGGCTTCGTTGACTTTTATCTAATATGGGGTTACTTTGCCTTCCCACACTGCTTTTTATTGTGACAATACAAGTGCAATTCAGATTGCACATAATTCAATTTTCCATGAGCGGACGAAGCATATTGAGATTGATTGTCATTTTGTTTGCCAACATCTTTAATCTGTCACTATTGATTGATCTACCATTTGTTCCGTCTTTATTGCATTTAGCTTATTTTTTCACTAAGACTCACACTACTGCTCATTTTTTATTCCTCTTTGGAAAACTCTCGATGCTCTCAGCCATCATTTTGTATCTGTTGTCATTTATATTATTCATTAAGGGTAGTTTAGACTTTGTGTTCCTAGGGTTCACTTGTGTTTTTTTCTATTTAACCGAATGGTTAGGCTTGTTTTCTATCTTCTATTTCACAAGCCATATACATCTCTCTCTCTCTCTCTCTATATATATATATAGTCTACTTCGTGTAAGGACCTCATCCGTAAGAGTAAAATACGGACCAAGCGTTTTCGGCTACTTCCCGATCAAATTTTCACGATCAGAACCGTTCAATGTGTTTAGATGGTATTTTTAGGTTCCCTGCAAAAAATGGTCAAAAAACATGATCGGGAAGGCCATCATCCGACCAAGTTTTATACAGACAGTTCATTACAGTTTTATGAAAAAACTGTCCAGATAAAACCCTTCCGGTCATTTTTTGACTGTTTCTCGCAGAGACCCTTATCAACACGTTTTAAAGACATTGAACAGTTCGGATCATTCAAATTCGATTTAGATATGGTGGTCTATATTTTACCCTTATGGTTTGGTCCTTACTCTCTCTCTCTCTCTCTCTCTCTCTCTATATATATATATATAGGTTAGGTTCCGTAGACACTCTTATTTAGATACTAAAAAGGATACACACCTATTCTATATTCTACTGTAATGATCCAAACCGTTCATGATATTTAGATTGATAAAATATTGTACCCTGCAAAAATTCAGTTCAATCGGATATCAGTAAGAGCTTGATCTAGACAGTTTTATAGAAAGCTTGACTCCGTAGACACTCTTATTTAGACACTAAAAAGGACACACACCTCTTCTGCATTCCACTATAATTAGGGCTGCACATCGGATGGAACGGAACGGAAAAACTCATTTCGGAATTCGGAACATTTTTTCGGAACTAATTTTTTCGTTCCAATTTCGGAACTAATTTTTTCGGAAATTTTATTTCTGTTCCAATTTCGAAAATTTTGGAAATTTCAGAATTTTTGGAATTTTCGGAAATTCAAATTTTTTGCAAATTTTTGGATAATTCGGAAAATTTTCAGAAATTTGATTAAATTTTTGAATTTTTTTATAACTCTGAAATTTTTATTGAACTAGAAATTTGAACAATGTCTTCTGATAAAAAGAAATGATAATCTTAATATAAGTGCAGATTAAAGAGT
>NMUG010000842.1:0-19987 GCA_002855965.1 Monotropa hypopitys
ATAGATATCTGTTAGTATAATCTGTTCTGTTCGGTTTTAGTTGCTAATATCTGCATGTGTTGGTTTCAGTTTATTTTTATTTGACACAGTACTTTCATTAAGCTAACGCATTCCTGCACTTTGTATATGTATGGGCATTGGTCGAAGTGCAGGTTTCTGATTAGCTGAGCAGTTTGGTCCACTACTTCAGAGTTAGCAGGAGGAGTTTTGGGTAGCTGCGTAGTCTGTTTTGTGGTTCTGCTTGTCTGTTCTCAGTTGTTCTGTTTACTTCAGTTACTTGGTAGAGTCTGTTTTCTGTTAGTAGCAGCGTCTGTTCTGTTACTTGGTTGTTTCAGTTTTGTGTTGGAGACTTGGTCAGCGTGTTTACTGAGGTTGTTTTATTTTCTGGTTGTTAGCACTCTAGGTATTTCTGCAGTTTTATTTATTTAAATCATGCATGTTCATTTAGAATATCTGTCTCTTCTGTCTGCCAGTTTCTGTTTGGTTTCTGTTCTTCTGTTTCTGTTTTTAGTAACGTTGCCGGGTCCGCTGGATCATTAAATTGGTCGTCGCGAGACGGGGCGTTACACTTTTCAAATCTCTTACATTTCCGTTCCTCATAACTGACTAAGTCTGTCGCGAATCGAGACAAAGTCTAAAATCTCAAAGTATACTGGGACGCATGCATAGTCCCCTGCTCCAAATGCTCGAACTGCTCTCGAAGATGGTCTCTGTAGCTCTCTGAAAAATATTGGTTCTCAAAGACATTCTGGAAATCTGCCCAAGTCATGGTACTGATAGGATCCATAATAGCCTGTGGGTTGCATCTCCACTGGCAAGAAGACTGACACGTTTCATCTCCACAATAGAACTCCACCATAGAATAGCCTCTCGCGATAGCTGGTAGGTCGCGAAAGAAATACGTAACTTATCCTCGGTGATGCCCAAGGTGTCAAACACCCGACGAATCTCCACTAGCCAATGATCAGCCTCGAGCGGTTCACCTTCCCCACTGAACTTGGGAGGCTCCATCCTCTTGAATTCTCGCAAAGCATCAAGGGTGCGGTTACCCGCATTATCTCTAGGAGCAGCGAATCCCCGACTAGCTTCGACCATAGCTGCCGTAAGCTCTAGAGCAAACTGACTAGGAGCAACAAGCCCCTCTGGAGCGGGAACCGGAATAGCGGGAGGCGCACCGTCCTCTACACCCGCTCGATGGTTGTCAACTTCCTCGCTATGAGCCTCCTGAACGTCATTCCTACAACCTCTTCCCAAAGCGATATTGCGACGTGGAGGCATTCTACAAGAGAGTCACGAATCATGGTAAGAATAGAGTACCAATCAAGACTCAAAAGAACGATTCAACTGATAACAAGGATCTCTATCGAGGACACAAGTACAATCATCTCAAACGAGGGATTCGAATAAGCAACGGAATCAGTAGGGGAAATATACCCATAACAAGAACCAAGTACTGATAGAAAATACACAACTCACGCCACCCTAGGGATCAATGCCAATGCATGCTCAAATGTTCATACACACATGCTTGATGATGCAAACTCAACTCAATGCAATCCATAGAGACTAAAAGTCTCCCCAAAGGCCTAAGTTTTTGCAACCGAAAGCTCTGATACCAAGTTGTCACTCCCCGGATTTTCAAACCATTTTTTTGAAATATAATTATTTTATAATTGGGGATACAAACATGGCTCATTGCAAGTAAAAAAATTTTAAATACCATAACATCCCATCCCAAACATCACGAAAATCCTCATTGCAAGTAAAAAAATTTTAAATACCATAACATCCCATCCCAAACATCACGAAAATCCGAGAGTGAATAAATAACTGAAAACATGAGTTCCAAACCATAGAATAGATAGAATAGAAATGGGTGCCAATGTCTTAAAGTTAGTACAAACCATGCGTCTAGTACAACCCTCAAAACGGGGCATTTCCAAAACCGAAATAAATGCATAAGTTTTGATAACCACCAAAAACCCTACAATCTTCAAGGAGCTCCCAATTCTTCAAAGACCGGACCTTTTCCTATAGAACCTTTTAAAAAAAGGGCGTGTCACGCCAAAGTAGGAAATATCTACGACAAACTATGCAATTAATTGGCGTGACTAGTGAGTGACATGAACAAAGTATATCAAGCATGAATGAACTAGATGATGCATGACATTTGATCCCACTATACATATGATTCCACGAATAACCGATTCAAACAAGAGAAAAGAGGAGAAGGGGTAGCATCTACAAGTACCAAGTAGGAGTGTGAGTTCCTCCTCTATCTTTACAATAGTGAGTAGTTTTCCGGAACTTCATCTTAAGTCTATTTCGTTCAAGTTTCATTATATGGATAGGTGTTGGAGTCCCATCATAAGTCCACTCCATATGTTATTCAATCGTATCGTAAGTGTCCATTGGAACCCTATCATAAGTCCGTTCCAAGTTAAGTGTCAAGTAACCTCGATAGGGTAGGATATGGTAGTAGTTGGCCGACTAACTAACCCACTCCTCTCCTAGCATTCCTCAAGTAACGTTTGAGGGCCCAAGTAACCCCCATTGTGCACAATGTCGTGGATGGAGCGACCATTCCGGGAATCCCATCATAAGTCCATTCCCGAATATAGAAATCAAGTACCCCTATCGGAAAATTCCTAGCCACGGCTAGTAAGTCGCATCGTCGCGTTGTTCGTTATATCAAGGTGAATCTATGTCTCGCATGTTCATGTTTCCTAGCCAAAGCTAGTGTGTTCATTTCAAGATAAAGGCATCCATGTTTATTCCTAGCCTTAGCTAGTAACTTCACTTTTCGATTGTGATGCCAATTCCATTCCTAGCCTTAGCTAGTACGTTCGTTCCAACTAGCCATAGCTAATCATAGTGTAGTAATATACATTTAAAGGCCATTAAGTGTGTAAGATTCCAAATTTGCACTTTATATGACCATAGGTCCAATACCACCCATTAGTGTTTTCATGCACTTAATTTCCTAAAGTGGAGTTCAATTTAATGATTCCATACCCTTAGAGTCAAAACCCCCAAATTTCCCAAAATAGTGAAATCATGAATTTAGGGCTTTTTGCATTTCAACTTACAACATCAAATTGAACTCACATATAGTTAGACAAAACCCTAGGGAGTTCATTCCATCCTTTAATTTCATTATTTAGACCCAAACCCTAGGTCTAGAGAACCCATATGTCATACCTACGAAATTGGTAGCAATATGTTCATGATTCGAGGAAGAGGGAAGGGAGCACAATTAAGAACATAGTAAGCCATAGAGAAATCCTACCTTGGAGTAGTTTGGAGAAACCCTAAAATCCGAAATTGAGAGGATGACGAAACCTTGGTATGTCACGCGTAGATCGGGAGCCGTTGATCAACGTTACTTCACGGACTTTCTTGATTCGAGCCTTTGAAAGCCTTCAAAACCAAGTTTTTCACTTGGTCTCCAATGGAGGTTGTAGGAGAGAGGGGAGAGAGAAGAGAGCCAAATAGAGGGAGAGATATATGAGGGTTTGTGAGAAAAATCGAGTTATAGAGGCCTTATATAGCCCCAATGGCCAAATGACCGAATTGCCCTTAATTAAACACATTTTTGGAAGTTACAGCCGACCTTCGTCCGGACGACACCACCAGAAATGAACCAAAACTACTTCGGAAGATTTGGTTCGGACGACCAATGAGTTTCGTCCGGACGAAACCCATGGTCCGGACGAAACCCATGGTCCGGACGAGGAATGAGGATGGTCCGGACGAACATTACCTGAACCAAACTTCAACTCTCTGCCAGCTTCGTCCGGACGAGCCCAGGGTATGGTCCGGACGACCAACCCAGATTTCTCCAAAAATTTGCCAAAATGCTCCCGGCTCGTCTCAACGCATCTCCAAACGCTCTTCCAATGTCCCACGCACCAAAACAAACGTCTAAGGCTCTCCCACGGCCCTCCTCACTCGTCCAATCAATACCAAAAATGAGTTAAATGATCAACGAGGGGCTAAATAACGGATATGCGATTTACTAGACTTTAAAATAATCGTAGCAAAATACGGGGTGCTACAGCAATGCTTCCAGAACCTTTTCTAGGTGTATGATGGGGATTTTTAGCGACATGGTGGAGAAAATTGTCGAGGTCTTTATGGATGACTTCTCAGTTTTTGGAGACTCATTCGAGGAATGTCTAGTAAATCTTGAGCGAGTGCTTGAGAGGTGTGAGGAGAAAGATTTAATCTTGAATTGAGAGAAATGCCATTTCATGGCTATCCACGGGATCGTGCTTGGCCACATCGTGTCGGCCGATGGGATTGAAGTTGATTCGGCTAAAATTGATATAATTGTCAAACTTCCTTCTCCCAAATGCGTTAAAGATGTCTGCCTTTTTTTGGTCACACCGCTTTCTACCGGCGATTCATAAAGGACTTTAGCACTATTTCACGACCCCTGTGCCAACTTCTTTCCAAGGATACTCGTTTATATGGACGGAGGCATGTGAAAAGGCATTCTTAAATCTCAAAGATAGCCTCATATCCCCTCCTATTGTGCGAGCGCCCGATTAGGCCATACCGTTCGAACTCATGTGCGACGCAAGCGATTATGCAATTGGGCCCGTTCTTGGTCAACGACATGACAAGGAGCCATGCGCCATTTCCTACGCAAGCAAAACCCCCAACGAGGCACAAATGAACTACTCCACCACGGAGAAGGAATTGCTTGCAATAGTCTTCGCGTTAGACAAGTTCCGGTCCTACCTTTTAGGATCCTATATTTTGGTCTTCACTGACCACGCCGTCTTGAAATATTTGCTAACGAAACAAGATGCAAAGGCGAGACTCATTAGGTGGATCTTACTTCTCCAAGAATTTGATTTGATCATTAAAGATAAAAAAGTGTGGAGAATGTTGTGTCGGACCACTTGTCCCGGTTGGAGTTTGAGGACCATTCCTCACACATGCCTATCATTGACTCCTTCCCGGATGAGCAATTATTTCAAGTGACGAGTTACTCGTGGTTTGCGGACATCGTATACTACTTAGCCACGAGTCAACTTCCATCGCAATGGTCCCCCAATGACAAAAGACGTTTTTTGAGTGAGATGAAAAGATTCATCTTTGATGATCCTTACTTATTCAAATATTGTCCGGATCAAATTATCCGGAGGTGTGTGCCAAACCAAGACCAATGAGATATTTTGCAGTTTTGCCACACCGAGGCTTGTGGAGGTCACTTCTCTTCCAAGAAGACCTCGAAATAGTCCTCCAATGCGACTTTTATTGGCCTTCCCTCTTCCGGGACACGTACGAATTTTGTAAAACATGCGAGAGGTGCCAACAATTGGAGAATGTGACTCAAAGGAACATGATGCCCCTCACCAACATAATATTGGTTGATGTTTTCGATTGTTGGGGCATCGATTTTATGGGACCATTCCCTAATTCGTTTGGTTATCTCTATATTTTGTTGACCATAGATTATGTGTCCAAGTGGGTGGAGGCCATCTACACAAAAATAAACGATAATAAAGTGGTCATCAAATTTTGAGTGAAAACATCTTTGCAAGGTTTGGGATGCCGATGGCGATCATTAGCGACCAAGGCACACATTTTTGCAATAGGCCATTTGAATCCTTAATGAAAAAATATGGCATTATGCATAAAATGTCGACGGCCTATCATCCTCAAACCAATGGGTAAGCGGAACTTGCAAATAGAGAAATCAAGCACATCATTGAAAAAATGGTAAACGCGAATAGAAAAGATTGGTCGCTATGATTGATCGATTTTCTTTGGGCTTACCGTACTGCTTTTAAAACCGTGTTGGGCACGTCACCGTACCAGTTGGTGTATGACAAAGCTTGTCACCTCCCGGTAGAACTTGAGCACATGGCGTATTGGGCGATCAAGCACTTGAATTATCGTTTGCCCAATGCCGGCGTCCACCGTAAGCTCCAACTCAATGAACTTGAGGAGATGCGGAGGGACACATATGATAGCACAGTTGCTTATAAAGCCAAAGTCAAGAAGGCCCATGATAAGAAGATCCTCCGGAAGAGTTTTGAAGTAGGCCAAAAAGTTTTATTGTACAATTCTAGACTTTATCTCTTTCCGGGTAAATTGCGGTCGCGATGGGTTCACCCTTATGTGGTGTCTAAGGTTTCCCCTCGTGGCGCCACTGAGGTCACCAACCCCGCAAATGAAAACATTTTTAAAGTAAATGGTCAAACGCCTCAAACCCTTTCTAGAAAATTTTGATGAGGCATTAGTGGAGGAAGAATTAGTCGATCCCATCTATCAGGATGACAATAGTGCTTAAACTTTTGTGCTTGCATGCGTCTAGGAGACGTTAAATCCATGGGGTTTGAGATACCCCCAGTGTTTGCCGTGCTCGAACGGCTATGGACGGTCCAGTATAGCCACCTATGGCCTAGACTATGTGTTATCTGAGATTACCTTGGCAGAGTAGGGATGGAAGTGAAAGTCGATTGGGGTGTCTCTCCAACAAGTGAGAGATCACCTGTCGACTAGCAACCTACCCCAGAATTCCAAGAGATTCCTTCTCTAACACATGGCCAAGTGAGGAAGTGGGGAGAAAAGTATGACCCGTGGGAGTCGCGTGAGTACTCGGCATCATTTCCATTTTTGCGGTGCATAGTCATTTCTTGTGTAGTAGGTAGTTGGTTTGTAAGTCTTTTGCAGGGTAAACATGCTACCACACTAGCCTTGGTGATTTGGGTCTAAGTTGGGGTGAGTGCGGCATTCAAGAGCCCTAAGCATGGGTGCGATTACGTGTCGCGGTTGTAAAGTCCAATTAAGCCCCAACGATGGCCCCGTGTGACTAGCTATGGCACCACCTAGGAGTCGAAGGAGTGAGCCTTGGAAGCTTGGCCAATGACGAACAACAAGGATGTCGAAAAGTCCTCATACTTGGTCGAGGCATTGGGTGGGTCGACATTCCACCCCGGAGGTACCATTTTTTCTCTTGCCCCTATTTTGTACAGTTAAACGCACGAGGACGTTGCTCACTTTAAGTTGGGGGGATGGAATTGCATGTATATATCGACATAGTTTTCTTTTTTTTGTCTTTTGGTGAAAATTTAATTTTTTTGTAGATCTCTCCCGCATTTTGTTGGTGGTGCACACATTGGCAAGTTGATATCATTATGCGTCACATTGAGTAACCACACTTAGATTCCTTATAAGTTTGAATGATCAATGTTGCGAGCGTCTAATCTTGTCACTTGCATCAAGAGAGCGGCGATTCAATCTCTAGAAGCTCTCCCATGCCACCATAATTCATTCTATGCACTTGCATTTACGCATTCTACACATCTTAACATGAGTAGTGGAAACTTTAGGTGCATTGGGGAGAAATTCTTTTAGTTCAACAACACATGACTCAAAACAAAACATGACTCAAGACATTCTTGTTTGAATAAAACCACGAAAAGTGTCTCGCTTGACCCATTTTGAGCCTAGTCCGTATCCCCTGTCATTGAAAAAACCTTAGGATACCGGATGTAAGGAGGAAGAGGAGTCATTTTTCAGCCCAAAAGCAGTCGGGAAGGTGTCGAGAGCAGTGGGGAACAAAACAGGAAACAGTTCTGGAAGTCTGCAAAAATAAGCCTGGGTACCGGTCCCCGACCTGTAGGGAGACCGGTCCCTGGTTTTCACAGTGGATTTTCAGTCAGCTCGGGTACCGGTCGCCCGACAGGTTGGGTACCGGTCCCTCTCTTAAAAATTCGAAAATTTCTGGGTGCACTCCCGACTAAACCCTACTGCTGCTACATTTTCCCTCATCCTCTCACCCAGCTGCGTGAAAAAACCCTCGACAACCCTCTCAATCTCCCTCAAACCTCCTCCAATCTCTCTCAAATCACCTCCAACCTTCACCCATCTTCCATCTCACCCTCACCCTACCCCTAATCTCCACTAAAAAACCCCTAAACCTCCATCACTGCAATGGAATTCGAAAAATGGGACAGTTCATGAATTTATCGGAAATTTGGACATTCTTCTTGCATGGTAACTACTTTCCCTTTCTTGTGTGGATGATTTATGTGTTGGCCACGGTGGCCCTTGTTGCGGGTATGGCCCGGAAGTCGGTTGGGCGAAAACCCTTCGCCCAAGAAAAGGGCAAGATGGTCGTTGTGGGCCCGTCGAGCCAACGCGACCAAGATGAATCGGAGAAGGAGGATGTGGAAGATGATGGAGAGGAAGGTAGAAAGAAAAAAAAAGAATGATGAGGAAGCCGAGGCCGCCCGTGAGCAGCGGGCATGTGTAAAGAAATTGGGTACCCGCAAATTTACATATGAACGACAAGTTGAGCGGAGGGCCATGGGAACCCACGCCATCATTGAAACCATTGATTCTCAAGGGTTGCCGCATGTCTTTGAAAAAGTTGTTGGGTATCGTCCATTGCTCGTCATCGCATTTTATGAGAATATGACTAGCCAGGATGACCATGTGATTGATTCCTCCATTGGAGGCGTTACGGTGACCATTACGTCGGACGTCATTGCCCGTTACTTGAACTATAATCGCCCGTCCGATGAGGAGATCACCTTCTCTTCAAACAATTGGGCTCGCCAACTCGACCATATCATCCATACCATCGCCGAAGACTCCAATGCTTACAATCCAAATGCTCAAAAGTATGTAGCCGGGGGTTGAGAGAGCTTTACCAAGCGGTTAACAAAGTGGTGAGTTACAACCTTAGTCCATATGGCCGTGAAAAGACCCCCACTAGAGAAGATGGAAACATTATTTATGTGTTTGGGTCAAAGTGGGAGAAAGTCGATTGGACATTGTTTATATGGAGGCAATTGAAGATATTCCGGGAAAAAGGGGCCACAAACGGGAACATTCCATTTCCGGCCATGATCACCGCCCTTTGTTTGCAAGCCAGATGTAGGGGGCGCGCCGGGGATAAGTTGGTGCCCGGAATTCCGGGGGCCATTACTTTAGCATCATTGAAAAAGAGTAAGTCTTTGTCATATCCGACAGATCCGGAAGATGTGGGATCGACTAGGCCAAGTGCTCGGCACCCCCAAGAAAGGACGGAACAATGGTTTACCATCATTAGCGGTCGCCAAGACTTAATCCTACATAGCCAAAAGGATCTTGTGAGAGGGCAACGGGAAGTTCGATGGGAACAAAAGAGAATTCATGAATGAATTGAACGCCAAGACAAAATGCAAAGCAAAATTATGAAGACGCTTCAGTGGTTCATTTGTAGAGAAGAGGAGAGATCCGGTGTATCGTTTGTGGATTCGGATCTAGAGCGAGAAGAAGAACAAGAAGAACATGCGGACGAATCGGAGGAGGAGTCCGAAGGGTCGGAGTAGCCTTTGGTGGGAGTGGTTATGCTTTGGGTGTTGTTGTATGGTGTCAGTGTATGTCTTGATTTGTAGTTTGTTAGGGTATTACGTCGAGTTCGTTTTGTGTCATGTTGTATCATGTGTCGTATTGGCTTCTTTTGGCCATGTGTGGGGTAGTTAGGAAGTGGCAACGACATCGGGTAGGCTAACCTAGCTACATATAGCCGTTGCCAATTTTGTGTCATCCTTCCTTTTTGTATCTACGATCGTTATATGCTATAAAAGACCTTTGACGATTTTGTTGAGCTCCTAGAATTCTCCTTAATGCATTTAGAGTTGGAATTGCAAGTTGTGATGATGTGTATATTTACTTACTTCTTACGCTCTATTTAGTTGATCGGTGCCTACATTCTTTGTGCGTAAACCACTTTTCTTGTCTTATGTTTGGTTTTCGTTTTCATTTCCTTGGCACAATACATGGGGAGCTTACATTTTCAATGAGTTCATTTGAGCGATACATGATACTTCGTGAGTCAGGAATCAAGGCTCAATGCATAGCTTGTGATTCGGTTGGTTTCCTTGTTTACATTGTTTCCTTTACATTTACGGGAGCTCTTTGTGTGGTTGTGATAGTGATATGTATATAGTTGATGCTTGCCCTGTGTGCGGGGCGATAGTTATCCTACCTAGAGTAATTTCAAACTTTTGTTTCCTACCGGTCCTTGATCTGTCGGAGGACCGGTCCCTCCATTTGAAAAAATGAGATACAGAGAGCTGATTTTGGTACAGGCGTGCAGAGCAAATGGGTACCGGTCCTCGACCTGTAGGGGGACCGGTCCCTCCATTTTCACAGAAGTTTGGTAGACTCCCAGATACTGGCCCCCGACCTATAGGGGGACTAGTCCCTTTTGTTTTGACAGCAAATTTTCTGGACTATTTTAAATACATACGATGGCATTTTGGTCCATTTTTAGGACTTTTGTAAGGACATATTTAAGGGACAACCCCGATTTTGGTTGCCCTATCTTTCATTTTAAGCTATATCTCTTAGTTTGGATTAAGTTAGCTCCTCCTTCTCTCTATCTCTCTACCTCCCTTGTACCTCTCTCTCTCTTCATTTACTCACTTTGCTTTGGGATTCAAGGATTTTGTGCTTCATTAGTGTTATAGGTATGCTTCTCCTCTCTCTATCTATCTAATTTATTGCATGTGTTGTATTTCATTTCTTTTGCACTTATTTCTCCAAGTAGTTCTAATGGCTTCATATTGTAGTATGTGTGAGTAATGTATAGGAGAAGTCATAGAGTGAGGTTACTCCATGGCTTGAGTGATTTTACATACATCTATTTTTCAATGTTAGGTCTAGGTTAAACTTGGGACTTAGCTTAGGTTAGGTCAAAGCTTAGGGGTGTTAACCTCATTGATCTTGTGTTGACAAGTATCCTTGACACACTTGATGCTTGGAGCTATGGCCCTCCAAGTGTTTGATAAAATGTTAATGAGAAGCTAGTCCCTTGGGAAACCTAGATGCTAGCATAAAAAGATTTTCATGTTATATCTTCTGAACAACGGCCTTGACCTTAGTTCGAGTAAATTCGGATGTGTGTAAATCACCGAAGTCTAGGGTAACCAATCTCCGTTGACTTTGCCTTCCGTAATTAACCCGTTTTCAATTCAAGTAACTTAGTTTAGTATAAACAAATCAATCAAAAATCAAGGCTAGCGTCCTACCGCTAAAATCAAACCACATTCAACTCAAAACCAAAAATATATTACCGTTCCCTGTGGATTCGACCTCTTACTTCGGGTATTATGCTTGCGACGACATAGCCATACACTTGGGTTTTTTGTTGTTATTTTGATGGTACTTTCGTGTTCAAGCAATCTTTGATTTAGATTTTGTCAATTGCATATTACTGCCTTTTGTAGAAAAATTCTTTGGATTCAGGGTTTTATATAGCACGAGTGTTATTTTGGTCACCACATCTTTAATGTGTTTACACCATTTGAATCTGTTTTTGTTCAACGCAACATGCTTCAATTGTTTAGTATTGGACCTTTTCATAGACTAGCAGTTTGATGTGTAAGCACGAATAGTGATGCCATTTTTTATTTTAAATGTGCATTTATCCATGAAATTTTGTGGATTCTCAGCTAAACTGAATTGAAAAGCCCACTCTTAACAGTCTGGATAACACATCTCACATTGTAAAGCACCACTAATCATGATTTATATATGTGTTCACATATATTTTACACCGTCCGATGAATTTATGACCACCTTTTAAAGCACTGCTAATCATGATGCAACTAAAATGCGTCAGTGATGTGTTTTGGAATTGGTTGCTGAGTTTTTTTTTGTTTTAGAGTATGTTAACTTGAATTGCATGATTAAACTTTACCTATTTAATTTGACTGTACTTTGAGTGTATGGTCGAATTACTGCTTTTGCATGCATTTTTCGGTGGACAAAGACTTGATTTGTGTGATTTAATGAAATGGATAGTGAGATTCGAAGCAGTCCGTGACTGGAATTGGTTTTAGGTGGAGATTGTGCATTAGACTACTCTTTCCAAATCAATTTGTTTGGTTTTGTTTGTTTTCCATTTTAGTCCGAGGCATGCTATGGGCTTTGGACCCTTTCTTTTGTGGTGATTTGGTCTGTTTTAGACACAAGCTATTGGTCTGTTTTATATTGGGTTGTGGCTATTTGGTCTGTTTTATATGGGCTTTGGGCTGTTTCTTTTATATTGTTCTGTTTTATATTGGTTTGCTTTGGGCCATTTTAGTCACATGCCATTGGTCTGTTTTTTATCTATCTTTTTCGTTATTTTTCAACTACTCTCTCCCCTCCCTCATCTCAATTCCATACGTCATTGCATTTTGACTTTGCACTTGCTTGAGGATATTACATTTGGAATAGATATAGTTTTTGTTTGAATCAAGCTGAAATGGTCATCATTACTCCACATGTTTGCCCCTTCTTAGTTCTTATTAGTACCATATCATTTTTAGATGCCAACAGCCTGTTGTATAACAGGAAAACATCCTGTTTCCTTTTGTGGTTTTACATAACGATTCCAGCAATATTGTTTTGATTTGTTGTACAAGATTTGGCTTACTGTTCATTTCCTTTGGCTTACTGTTCATTTCCCCAGTCCCAAAATTTGGTTTGTCGAACATACCTATCGTTTCCCCCACCCTCTATGATTTATTGTACACCATTTTTAACTGCACACCATTTTTTAAATATACATACACAAAATTTGATTTAATGTACACCATTTTTTGTGAACGATTCCACTGCTCAACGGGTTTGGTTTTTAGCACACCATTTTTTGTTAAAGATTCCACTACTCAATGAGTTTGGTTTTGATTTTGGGGTTACTGACTTCGTCTATGGGTTTCATTTTGATTCCGTGAACAAATACCCACGGTTCATTTCCGGTTTAGTTAATGCGTGTCTCTGGTTTACACAGTGAGTTACACATATATTATGCTTGGAACCATAAATTTACACATTATTTACACAAACGCTTGTAATGATGTAATTTTTTGTACAATAATTTGGTTGATGTTTAATTTTCATATGTAATACTTTGGATGCCACGTCGATGTTTTTTTCACACATCTCAGATTATTTACTATCGAAGGTGCCAAAGGCACCATGCCATCGCCGCAGACTATCACCTTAGTACTGAAGGAACCAACGTCGAGTGCCATCGGCACAGGTCATTCGCTAGTAAGCTTATATTTTGTATAAATGTATCCTTCCTTTCTGAAAACTATGCATGGCAAAGTCCTTTTCTCAACAGAGACTGGCCAATTTTTTCGGGATGATGGTGGTGAGAAATTTAGAAAAAGGATTATTTTCAGTTGTTTGATGTGGTTGGGTAATTCTAAATTTTCCTTAGTCAAAGGACTAATCCAATTTCTCTGAACATAATCATGCAGTGCGATACATTGGTATTCCAGATTGATATGATTATCCACACGTGTCAGGTGTGATCCCACACAGTTTGGAATTAGGTCTGTCCCGTGCGGTGTGACATCCTAGCAGTGCGACGGAGTAGCAGGTGACGTGCCCAGATGTTATCCGACCGGTAAGTAGTAGTTAATACATGTGTCCTAGCCGTTCACGTCAAAAGGATAGATTCTGGGTTCATGACAAAGTCCTTTTCTCATCACAGACTGGCCAATTTTTTCGGGATGATGGTAGTGAAAAATTTAGAAAAAGGATTATTTTCAGTTGTTTGATGTGGTTGGGTAATTCTAAATTTTCCTTAGTCAAAGGACTAATCCAATTTCTCTGAACATAATCATGCAGTGCGATACGTTGGTATTCCAGATTGGTATGATTATCCACACGTGTCAGGTGTGATCCCACACAGTTTGGAATTAGGTCTGTCCCGTGCGGTGTGACATCCTAGCAGTGCGACATTACGTTATTCAGTGCGACAGAGTAGCAGGTGACGTGTCCAGATGTTATCCGACCGGTAAGTAGTAGTTAATACATGTGTCCTAGCCGTTCACGGCAAAAGGATAGATTCTGGGTTTTTGAGAATGCAAAAAATGTTCTAATTCTACTAGGACAAGGAGTCTGCCTAAGCCAAAAATGTGAAGAAAGAGAATATAGATTAGATTGAACTCTGAAGGGATTAGGATGTGAAGTCCTAATCTAATCCTGATTACTGATGAGAAACTAGTAATCCGAAAGGATTGACTGGAGATGATCCCCTATAAAAACAGGCTTAACCATCAGATGGAGGTATACACTGATTCTGGTTTACGAATTTCCACAAGACTAACTTAATTATCGGAGAGCCTTCCGACCACAGCGGCGGGAGGTCCTTGAACCCTTGTTTGTGAGCACAGAAATAAGAATTAGTGGAGAAGAAATACCAAATAATCAGTTCAATCCAGAAAAGCAGGACCCTTGCAAAGGTAATCTTGATCCCATTTTCTACCCTCGTGCAATTGACTTTGTCCGTGGGAAAGGACACCCACGATCTAGAAAGCAAACCTATTCATCGGAGAGCCTTTCGGCCACAACTGCGGGAGGTCCTCTAACCCTTGTTTGTGAGCGCAGAAACAGAAATCAGTGGAGAAGAAACACATTTAGCTAGTTCAATCCAGAAAAGCAGGACTCTTGCGGAGGTAATCTTGATCCCAATTTTACCCTAGCACATTTGGTGCAATGAGAAATTTCCCGGTGTTTTTTTTTCACGGCCTATAAAGATGCCAAATGTTAGTTGTCCTTGGTTGGGAACAAGTTCCAAATATAGAATCTCAATATTTTCCCATCTTATTTTACTGGACTAATAGTGATGCGGTATAAGCATGTAGGATAAGTAACCCCTGGATTAATAGTGAAGTAAACCAAACCAAATCAAACCAAACTGAGCCTTGAGTCCCAATCAATTGAGGTCAAATTTTTTTCAATGTGTCCCGTCGAGTGCATTGTGTTCCGTTATACCTAATAAACTTAAATACTTGCGAACTACTGCTTCTAAAGTCAATTTAGGTTTACCCCTCCCCTTAGTGCTATCATCTATCATAACCCTACCACTCCTCCTAACTACCGCATCAATGGGCCAATGATAGACACGTTCAAACCACCTTAATTTATTTTCTCCTATCTTAATTTCCATCAGTGCTACTGCTACCATATCGCTAATGTTTTCGTTTCTAATTCTATCTCGCAAAGTTTTACCACACATCCATCTCAACATTCTTATTTTAGCGACATTCATCTTACTCATATGTTATTTTTTAATCGCACAACACTCTGTACCATATAACATGGCTGTCATTATGGCCCTACGATAGAACTTCCCCTTCAATTTTGCAGGTATTCTACGATCACATAACACTCCCACAACGCTTCTCCATTTGATCCATCCATCTTGAATTCTGTGTGTAACATCCTCCACAATCTCTCTATCCTTACTAACAATTGATCCAAGATACCTAAAATGCTTACTTCTTAGTAAGTCATGATTTTGGAGGGCCACTATATCAAAATTAGTACTTTGCTATCACTAAACTTACAAGCCATGCACTCTGTCTTACTCATACTGATCATAAAACCTTGTCACTCCAATATCTCTCTCCAAGTTTCTAATTTTGCATTCACACCTCTTGCAGTTTCATCTATCAAGACATCATCTGCAAACAACATATAACATGGGATATCATCTTGAATGAGTCTAGTCAATTTATCTATAATTAGAGCAAAAAGATAAGGACTCAAAGCAGACCATTGATGTAATCTTATTGTGATTGAGAATTCACTTGTTTCTCATACATGATATCTAATAGTGGTGACAACACTTTATACATGTCTTTAACCACATCAATATATTTTTTCGTTATGCCCATATAATGTCTCTAGACACCTTATCATATGCCTTTCCTAAGTTTATAAAAAACATGTGAAGATCCTTCTTTTTCTATCTGTACTTTTAATCTAATCTTCTTACCAAGTATATTGCCTCCATTGTTTACCTACCAGACATAAATCCAAATTAATTATCTGATAATGTTGTCAGCATTCTTAGTCGATACTCAATAACTCTTTACCACAGTTTCAATATATGGCTCATCAATTTAATACATCTATAATTATTGCAACTCTGAATATTCCCTTTATTTTTATATATTGGTGTTAGTGTACTCTTTCTCTACTCATTAGGCATATTTCTAGTCAGAATAATCTTGTTGAAGCGTTTTGCCAACTGCATAACTCATCTGTCCCCAAGGCTCTGTTTGAAACCAAAAGAAATGAACTTGTATTTCTTATTGATAATGGAATTACAAAGAGTTGTATAAATAACCAAACTTGGGCCAAATAAGGACATAAAATAAATCTACCCTAATCACATCCCTAGATTTAAGCTAATTAAATCCTAATTAAGACCTTAATCAAATCCTAATCAAGTCCTTAATTGAGTCCTAATTAAATCTAATAATATTACAAAAATATACATTCACACCCCCCCTCAAACTCAGGATATGACAGTAGAGAGCATCGAGAGTTTGCCAAGGACAAAGCAAAAACGAGCAGCAGTGTGGGTCTTCGTGAATAAAAGTCGTCCAACTGCAGTGTAGAAGAGACGAAGAGTAAAGTAATAGTGCCGGACTGAAGATGCTGGCGAATGAAGTGGCAATCAATTTCAATGTGTTTGGTGTGTTCATGAAAGACCGAGTTGTGCGCTATCTGAATGACACTTTTGTTGTCACAATGAAGAGGCGTGGGTGAAGTAATAGAAATGCTCATATCAGAGAGAAGCCAACGAAGCCACACAATTTCAGATGTAGCATAAGCCATGACACGATATTCGACTTCAGTGGTGGAGCGAGCAACAACAGATTACTTTTTGCTTTTCCAGGAGATAAGAGAATCACCCAGAAAAAACACAAAGACAGGACGTTGATTTGCGGTCACTAATATCCCCGGCCCAATCAGCATCCACATAAACATGAAGAGTCAAACTTGATATAGAAGATAACAAAAGACATTGATGAATAGTACCACGAATATAATGGAGAATACGCAACAGAGCTGCCCAATGTGTAGTCCGAGGAGCAGAGACAAATTGACTAACAATGTGAATAGCATAGGCAATATTCGATCGAGTAACAGTGAGAAACTAAGCAACCCACCAATTCACGGTATTCCGTAGGATCCTCAAGGGGAACACCATCAGAAATAGAGAACTTGGCATGAAGCTCAGGGGGAGTATCACCAGTTTTTGTATCATTGAGACGAGCACGATGAAGAATATCAACATCATACTTAGACTGTCCCAGAAGATACCCATTGGGAGAGGAAGCGACTTCAATACCAAGAGAATACCGAAGAGGGCTCAAGTCTTTCATCTCAAATTCCTGAAAGAGATGATGTTTCACGTCACTAATAGCAGCTGAGTTAGAATCAGTGATGATCATGTCATCAACATATAATAAGAGAAGAACCAGACCACGAGACGGGCGACGAAGAAAGAGAGCAGAATCATGCATACTGGGCTGAAAGCCAATTCAGAGAGCAACATCCTGAAATCTCACATACGAAGCGCGCGGGGACTGTTTCAAACCATAACGAGCACGATGCAAGTGGCAAACAACACCAGAGGGATGAGAGAAGCCATGAGGAGGTCTCATATAAACCTCTTCAGAGAGATCCATTGAGAAAAACATTCTTTACATCCAACTGATAAAGAGGCCATTGGTTCACAACAGCAACAAAGATTAAGATACAAACAATGGTCATTTTGGCAATGGGAGCAAATGTTTCTTCATAATCAATTCTATACTCCTGAGAAAACCCTTTAGCAACTAATCGAGCTTTATACCGCTCTAAAGAACCATCATAATGAGTCTTGACCTTGTAGATCCATTTGCAACCAATAAGATTCTTACCAGCGGGTAGCGGAACCAATTCCCAAGTCTGATTCTGAGCAAGAGCAGTGAGCTCATCTTGCATGGCAGCCACCCAATTGGAATCATTACAAACTTCTTTATAGGATCTAGGCTCAAAATAAGTGTGAATCCGAGAAAGGAATGATTGATAAGAGAACGAGAAACAAGTATTAGTAAAGCCATATCTTACCGGAGGGTGGCGATTTTCACGAACAGGATACCGGTGAGCAGGCGGATTGGGATCCTCTGAGACAGATTGGGGAGCAGGCTGAGAAGTTGGACGACGGGTGTAGACCTGGGGAAAATGGGTGATTGGAGTGGGATTCTAATTAAGTCCTTAATTAAGTCCCAATTAAATCTATTGATATTACAAAAATATACATTCATATGCTCTTCCATACCTCAATAGGGAAACCATCTGGTCCTAAAGCCATTCTTGATTTTATGTTTTTCAATGTATTTGCACTTCATACTTTTGTACTTTGTGATTAAAAAATATACTCTCACTTCCACTAGAAGCACCCAAATGATATTCGCTTATGTTTTTCTCTTGCTTCTCATTTAATAGTTTATCAAAGTAATTTTTTCATCTTCCCTTAATCTCCTCATCCTTCACTAATATTATGCAGTCATCTTTTATGCGCTTAACATGAGAGACATCTCTTGTTTTCTTCTCTCTCCATTTTGCAAGTTTATATATATCATTTTCTTCATCCTTGTTATCTACTCTAGAATAAAAATTCTCAAACGATCTCATCTTAGCTTCCCCTACAATTTTCTTGGCCTCCTTGCAAGCTTGTTTATAGCTTCTAAAATTGGCATCATTTCTATCTTTTTGCCACGTAGAACACTCTTTTTTTAGCTTTTACTATGGTCTGTACCGTATCATTCCACTGTCAAATCTCTTTTGAGGTGGGGCCTCTCTTTCGACTCTTCAAGAACTTCTTGCGATATTTTTCTAATGGAGCCCGCCACCGTGTTCCACATTTCCTCATTGCTGACATCGAAATTCCAACCTCTTTTATGTAACATCTTGTCTCTAAACAATTTCAACTTCTACTCTCGTAGGCTCCTCCATCTATTTCATGGGTCTGCTCTCTTTCCTTATTTTCTATTGACCTTCCAAATAAATATCTAGGAATATAAGTTTATGCTGTGATACCAAATACTTTCCAGGTATGACCTTACAGTCTTTGCAAACTAAACAGTTTACACCTCTCACTAGAAATTAGTCTATGTGGCTTCTATTAGACTCACTCTTATAAGTGCTAAGATGCGCATCCCTCTTCCTAAAGAAATCGTTCATTTTTTGTAAGGCCAAAAGCCATTGCAAAGTCTAAAATACTATTCTCATATTCATTATGGGAACTTAAATCAAAACCAACATGGACCGTTTTATACCCTTGCTTAATATGGTTTGCATGTCCATTGAAATCACCGCCTATAAATATCTTTTCTCCCCAAAGAATCCCTTTTACTATCTTATCCATTTGATCTCAGAATTGTCCTTTTGCATGATCATTCAAATCGACTTGGGGTGCGTAGACACTAATAACATTAACAATAATCTCTCCAATCACTTGATTAATAGTGAAGACTGTTTTATACCCTTGCTTAGTGTGGCGTGCATGTCTATTGAAATCACGCATATAAATATCTTTTCTCTCAAAGGAATCTCTTGCACCATCTCATCCATTTGATCTCAGAATTGTCCTTTCACATAATTATCTAAATCGACTTGGGGTGCGTAGGCACTAATAACATTGACAATAATCTCTCCAATCACTTGATTAATAGTGAAGTGAAGTGATTAATAATATCACATTCGGATTTCTTATAGTTATATTTTGTGGAATATAATATCCTGAGGCTTATTGTTTCTAGCCCTAAAAGTTCCAATGGAGCACGGTATATGTGGTCACCACGTTGATGCTACTGTGTTTCACGTGAACCCGATGAACAGCTAAGTTTTCTCTGATGATTGCCATTTTTCGTCTCAAACTTCTAAGCAACGAGTTTTCTCTGATGACAGCTAACTGTAGTTCGAAGACTGAAACTGGGGTCCGAAGACCTAACTATCAACTCGTCAGTTGAGAAACAACAAGCATCTAGCGGCTATGAGAGGCCTTATGGATAGCCATCCTTTATCCATCCACCCTTACACCAATCCATCCTCCTTTACATCCGATGGCTCCGGATGCGATCTGTGCCTTAAATCTTTTAAAACATTAATTTGAGAAATTTGCTCAAAAATA
>NMUG010000843.1:0-19979 GCA_002855965.1 Monotropa hypopitys
GGAAGAAGGAGAAGTCGAATATGCTGAGGAGGAGGGACAACGTGTCAATTGCGTAGTACAACGAGTTCTCTTCACACCCCACACGGAGGATATATGCCAACGACACAACATCTTTTGTTCTAGTTGTTCCATCAACAAGAAGGTGTGTGACTTGATCGTTGAGAGTGGTAGCTGTGAAAATTTTGTAGCAAGATGATTGTTTGATCATCTAAAACTTCCGACCGAGCCACATCCTTCTCTTTAGAATATCGGACGGATTCAGAAGGGCCCTTTGGTAAAGGTAACAGAAATTTGCAAAATAACTTTATCCATTGACAAATTTTATTCGGCCATTGTTACATATGATGTGGTCGAGATAGATGCTAGCCATGTATTATTGGATAGACCGTGGCAATTCGACGTAGACGTTCTTTATAAAGGTCGTGACAACTCTTATTCATTCAAATGGGAATCTAGTCGGATTGTTATGTTTCCTTCCAATCACAAATTGTAGGCCAAACCTTCCAAATCCGAGGGCTCCTCTTTCTTGGCTATTGCCAATTCTAACACCGAGTTCCTAGCCGACTACAAAGAATCACAACAAGTATATGCCATGGTTGTCAAAAAAGTATTCACATCAGAATCAACCGAAATCACTATTCCCCTAGAGATGCAGCCATTATTGGAAGAATTTGAAGAATTGGTTTCCAAAGATGTCTCACCAGAACTGCCACCGTTGAGGGACATACAACATCAGATTCATCTTGTACCAGGAGCCAGTCTACCCAACTTGGCTCACTACCACATGAGTCCTAAGGAAATGGAGATCCTACGGAAGAAGGTGGAAGAATTACTTAACAAAGGCCACATTCGGGAGAGCATTAGCCCATGTGGTGTGTCGGCCCTATTGACTCCCAAGAAGGATGGAACTTGGCATATGTGTGTTAATAGTCGCGCCATCAACAAAATCACTATCAATTACCACTTTCCTATTCCACGCTTGGATGATATGCTTGACATGATGGATGGCTCTCAATGGTTTTCGAAAATCGATCTACGGAGCGATTATCATCAGATTCGCATTCGTCCCGGGGATGAATGGAAGACTGCGTTTAAAACCAAAGATGGATTTTATGAATGGCTTGTCATGCCATTTGGCCTTTCTAACGCTCATAGTACTTTCATACGGGTTATGAATCAGGTACTACAGTTTTTTTGGGAAATTTGTTGTTGTTTATTTTGATGACATCTTGATCTATAGCAAGACCAAAGAAGAACATATGGGGCATGTGCGCCAAGTTATGGTGGTTCTTCAAGAAATCAAACTCTATATCCAACTCAAGAAGTACAACTTTTTGATGTATAACCTCTTATTTCTTGGCTATGAGGTGAGCTCCGATGACATCCATGTGGATGATGAAAAGATTCAGGCCATTTGTATTTGGCCAATTTCAAAAACTATCACTGAAGTGCAAAGTATTCATGGCTTGGAAACTTTTTACCGGCGGTTCATTCGCAACTTCAGTACCATTTTTGCGCCAATCACAGAATGTCTAAAGAAAGAAAAGTTTTATGGGGAGAGGCGGCAGAAACCAGTTTTGCCGTAATCAAAGTAAAGCTATGTACCGCTCCAGTACTATCTTTGCCCAGCTTTAAAAAAATCTTTGAAGTTGAATGTGATGCTAGTGGTGTTGGCATTGGAGCTATTCTATCCCAAGATAAAAAGCTTGTGGCGTTCTTAAGTGAAAAGCTAAGTGAAGCACGACAGAAGTGGAGCACTTATGATCATGAACTTTATGCTATTGTTCGTGCCCTCAAACATAGGGAGCACTATCTTATTCAAAGGAGTTCGTGCTTTATACAGATCATCAAGCCCTGAAATTCATCAATAACCAGAAGAAGTTGGGCAACATGCATATTTGATGGACTACTTTCCTCCATAAGTTTCCATTTATTATTTAACACAAATCAGGGGCCATGAACTGTGTTGTAGATACATTAAGCCATCGTGCCAATTTATTGGTGACTCTGGCTCATGAGATTGTGGGTTTTAATTTTCTAAAGGAGCTCTATTCTGATGATGAAGATTTCAAAGATACTTGGGGAGCTTGCATCCATGACCGTCCTCTCACTGATTTTTAAATTTCTGATGGTTTTGTTTTAAGGATAATCGTATTTGCATTCCCAAGACTTCATTAATGGAAAAATTAATTCGAGCCCTATATGGTAGAGGATTAGGGGGACATGTTGGACGAGATAAACCATTGACAGCTTTAAAGAACGTTATTATTGGCCACAGTTGATGAGAGATGATGAAAATTTTGTTCGATGATGCTATATTTGCCAAACTTCCAGGAGGCAAGCGCAAAATACAAGTTTGTACACTCTTCTACCTGTTCCTAACAACATTTGGGAAGATCTGTCTATGGATTTTGTATTGGATTTACCTCGAACCCAACACGAGGTCGATTTTGTGTTTGTTGTGGTGGATCGCTTCTCCAAAATGGTTTACTTTATTGCTTGTCGCAAAACTTCCGATGCTTCTCATATTGCTCGATTATTCTTTCGTGAAGTCATTCGACTACACAGAGTCCCAAAGACCATTACTTCTGATCGAGACGTGAAGTTCCTTAGCTATTTTGGGTCACTTTATGAAGGATGTTCAATACTTCCCTCCAACGGAGTTCTACCGCTCATCTGGAGACTGACGGCCAAACTGAGGTGACCAATCGAAGCTTGGGTAACTTGATTCGGAGCATTTGTGGAGACAAGCCAAAGTAGTGGGACTATGCATTACCACATGCCGAGTTTGCTTTCAATAGTGCCATTCACAGTGCTACCGGTCACTCCTCGTTCTCTTTGGTATATATGTGAAGCCTCCCAATCATGTCCTGGATCTGATTCCTTTCAAAAGCCCTGAAGTTAGCATGGCGGCAAAAAAATGGCAAAGAAAGTAGTAGAGGTAAGTTAGACAAAAGTTGATAGAAACTAATTCCAAGAACAAAGATGCCAGTGACAAGCACCGGCGTTCGAAGGTATTTAAAGAAGGTGGCATAGTTATGATTTTCTTGCGAAAAGAACATTTTCCTATTGGCACTTATTGAAAGCTTTAACCGAGGAAATTTGGACCTTACAAGATTCTGAAGAAGATTGGGGATAATGCCTATGTTATAGATCTGCCAGACTCTATGAAGATTTTAAAGATCTTCAATGTCGCAGATATATTTGATTATCACGACGAAGAACCTCTCTATCCAGACTTGAACTCGGGGTCGAGTTTTTTTTGAAGAAGGGGGGACTGACGTAGAACAAGTGGCGACATAATTCCTATGACAACTGGACCAAGAAAAACTGGCGAAACGAGCAAGACTCAAGAAGCCTCAGGCCTAATTCCCGAACAGTTGGTTATCGATAACCACCCCTATATGGTTATCGATAATCTAGCCGTCCTTAGTTGTCCAGCCAAAATCCCGAGAATTTGGTTATCGATAACTTATTTCTCAGGGTTATTGATAACCCAGCTCCTCTGTCAAAATCTCGCGACTTTAGTTATCAATAACCTGCTAGCATGGTTATCGATAACCCAACATGCGTGGCAGCCAAACATCGCTGGTTATCGATAACCAGATCTACATGGTTATCGATAACCACGTTGGCAGAACTTTTGAATTGTTAGGCGGGAATACAACTTATGAAGTTTCCTTTTCTTTTTATTGGATGATTTCTTCACTTTTATGTATTTCCTAAGATCCGTACTCCTATATATGGAGTCTTGTAATGTTTTGGGAAATTATTGAATGAATACATCTTTTATCTTTTGAGATTCTCTCTCTCCCTCTCACATCTCTCTCTCTTCCCTCTCCATGTCTATCTTTCATCTCTCTCCATCTCTCACGCAGATCTCTCTCTCCCTCACGTTTCTCTCTCTCTTTCTCTCTTGTGCACAAGAGTTTGGATCTCTCATACGCTAACAATTCTCCATATTTCTGCCACGTCACGTGATTTCTCACTCTATTCGTTTGAGTGATTCTACCTTACCTATAGCTCCTAACTTGATCGTCAAAGTCATTTTGGACGACACACCTCCCTTGTATCTATGAATTATTATTTTGCAAGATTGCTAGGAGAAGCAGACTGAAACCAATCACAACCAATCACAAACCATTTCATGAGACTTAATTGAAGTTCATCTCTTCAATCTTCGTTGTGAAAAAATTGTAGATGAAGTTGTTTGTTTTCAAGTTTAGAGTGAGACACTTCAAAGGCAGTATCATTACCATGTTTAGACTTCACATTGTTGCTCTCAATTAAACCTGTTTTGAGGTAATGGAATCCAACTAAAGTCCTTCAATATCAACCTTGATCTCGTACTTATGGACACAAAAGAGCCAATTTCAATGAGCACAACCCAAATACAGCACATAATAGGAAGTAAAATCGGAATATATGGAAAACTCACTTCTCCTATACCAATCCCCCCAATTTGGGAAAAAAGGAAAAACAAAACATAAAGAAAAGAAACCTGTAAGAAACATTTACATCAAGATTCAACAATAGGTTTTTGAGCCAAACGAGTGTCTTCACCACCTCCTCTTCCAATGTCACCGCCACCATCACTTTCGGGTGACTTCCGTTTGGGCTTGGCCTCCTGCAACATCGACACCACATCTCTCATCGATGGCCGATCAGCAGGGTTCCGACTAGTGCAAATCAATGCAACCCTAAGCACCAACAGCATTTCCTCCCTCACAGGGGCACACCATGCACTGGAATTCTTGTCCAGAACGTCTATCAAGCCATTTTTCATCTTGATTTTAGACCTCATCCAATCCACAATACTATTTCCGTCGCCAAATTCCGAATCCACTGATTTCTTCCCGGTTAAAATCTCCATCAACACCACTCCAAAGCTGTATATATCACTTTTCTCATCTACTTGCAGTGTGTAAGCATATTCTGCAAAATCAAATCAAACCAATAAACACCCTTAATTTCAAAACCACTCAACCCCCTAAATTGTTTCACAAAGTGCAGAGAATGAGGCTGTAGTAGTAGTAGATGACAGACCAATAGGTAAGAAAATCTTGCTGGGTCCAATGGAAGAGGAAAAGAAAAAGAAGACCTTGACGTACCTGGCGCGATGTACCCGTATGATCCAGCAATGACGGACATTGATTCATCGCATTCGATCAGCTTGGCCACCCCAAAATCGGCCACCCTAGCCTCCATCTCACAGTCGAGGAGAATGTTACTCGGCTTCAGATCACGGTGGACGATCACCGGATCACAATCGTGGTGCAAATAACAAATCCCCTGAGCTACTCCTAATGCTATCTTGTACCTAGTGAGCCAATCCGCAATCAAATTCTCGCCTTTGTTCTTCCCATGCAGTAAATCATCCAAGCTTCCATTCGGCATGTACTCGTAAAGCAGCATTGTGCACTCGCTGTTGCTACAACACCCTAACAACCTCACGATGTTCCGGTGCCTCACGTTTCCCAACACTTCAACCTCAGGTAGCACTCCTCGTCTTCTTCTGATCGTTTCCTTGTGCTTTCCCCACAGTTTTTTCACCGCTATTGTCTCGCCGCCTGTCATCTCAGCCTTGTAAACAGTTCCGGTGGATCCCATTCCTAGGATCTTATCGGTCATCGATAGGCATTCCAACACGTCGTTCGCAGTGAAATTCAATCGCTGGAAGGCGGTTAATTTCCATGAACTGATTTCAATCCCGCGGTTGTCGGCGAATCGGCTGCTGTAGTTTATGTGGAAGCACTTGCTGCCGGCAATGAGCACAAAGAGTCCGATCCCAAATGCCACCGCCATGATCCATAAAGTTGCGCCGGCTGTCTTCTTCGGCTGCGGATGGACTTCCAAAACTCCGGCCGCGTGTCTGTCGGTGCTGCACGGGGTCTGGAGAATTCTACCGCAGAGACCGTCATTACCGAGAAACGACGTCGGATGGAGGTTGGAGAATATCGTCCCCGATGAAGGAATGGGTCCAGCGAGCTGATTATACGAAACGTTGAAGCTCTCCAGTGTGCTACAGTTATCGAAATTCGAAGGTATCGTCCCTGTCAAATTATTATGGGACAAATCGACGTCCGTGATCGACGGAAGCGTGGAGATCTCTCTCGGAATTATACCCGAGAGCGAATTGTCACGTAAATTTAAGGAAATCAGCTTTTCACAGTGATCGACATCCCAAGGGATGCTACCATTCAGATTGTTTCCACATAATTCGATCTTGTACAAGCTTTTACATTCAATGAAATCCGGAATTTTACCTCTAAGTTTCGAAGATTTGGCCGAAAATATCTGCAAATTCGGCGAACTCCATATATTGTCAGGCAAATTTGTGTTGAACGAGTTTTCCGATATGTTCAAGTACTCTAACTTGGCCGCATTGCCGAAATCTCTCGGGATTTCCCCTGTGAATTCGTTATTGCTTAAATCCACAAACGTCAAATTCAGTAAAGAACCGAATCCAAACGGTATTGAGCCGTTGAACTTGTTGTCCTGAATTCGGAATCTGGATAAGGATGAGCAATTTGCAAGCGATGGAGGAAGCTCACCGACGAAATTGTTCCCAAAGAGTATGAGTTTCGCTAGCTTGTTTCCAAGGCAGAGATTCGGAGGCACTAAACCGGCGAGCAAATTCGACGACACGTCTAGTTTCTGCAAATTCCTGTTCGATCCTAACCTCCGAGGCAAATTTCCAGAGAGAGAATTGTTCCAGAGAGACAGCGATTCAAGGTTCGGAAGTGCTCCGATTCGTTCCGGTATTTCGCCACTTAATTGATTATTCATCAAGTTCAAACCGATTAGCTCGTTCAAATCAGATATTCCACTTGGAATAGGCCCTGAAATGTAGTTGTTGGACAAATCAAGATATTTTAGCTTTGTCAGTTTTGTCAAACCCGCCGGAATTTGACCGGAGAAGTGGTTTTTAAACAGCAGCAATGATTCCAGTATAGTTAGGTTGGATAGTTCAGGGTTGATCTCGCCTGAGAGGTTAGCAGAAGAGACGTCCATGTACTTCAATTTCGGTAATCTTGCAAACTCGGAAGGAACACCGCCTGTGTACTGGTTGTAACCGATCTCTAACCGCTCTAGCTGTGTCAAGGAACCCAGCTCAGGCGGGATTGGACCGGTTAGAAGGTTTCCCGCTAAAAATAAAAAGCTTAACATCGTAAAGTTACCGTAACTAGACGGAATTTCTCCGACGAAGTAGCTTCCGCCAAGGTTAAGGTACTCGAGGGACCGAAGGCGAGTAACCTCCTCCGGCAGAGGTCCGGAGAAGCTGTTGCTGTAAGCAATGAAAACGGTGAGGGATTTGAGCTTGGATATTCCAAGTGGGAATGTTGAATTGAAGTTGTTGCGGCTAATGTCGAGAGTTCTGAGGTATGGGAGGTCGAATATGGCGGTGGGAAAGGGGCCATCAAAGGAATTTGAGCTCAAATTGAGGTGGTGTAAATGGGTCAAGTACCGAATTTCCGCCGGGATTTGGCCGGAGAGGTTGCATTTGGATAGGTCGAGAGAGATGATTTGGGAGGCCTTTTTGTCGCATTTGATGCCAGACCAGGAGCACCAAGCGGGTTCGAAACCAGTTTGTTTTGAGAAGTTTGGGGTGGGGTCCCAGTCATGGAAGGTGTTGAGAGGGTCCTTAAGGGAAGATTTCAGAGACAAGAGAGAGATGAGTTGTAGAGGAACAGTGGCGGAGGAGAGGGATAAGGATATTCTGAGGAAGAAGATTACTGAGAATGTGGTGACAAAGAAATGGAAGGAATAAGAAGAATGATTGCAGAGGAATTGGTTCATGGTGTTTTGGGGAATTTGATTGAGAGAGGGGTATTGTGAAGTGGGGTAAATTTAAGGGAAGGAAGGTTTTGATGAGAAATGCTTTTTCGGAGTGTTGGGTGCAGAGGGTGTTTCATGATGATTAGTTTCTTCAGTGGGTTCTGTTGGGTTGTAAAATTTGAAGAGTGGGAAAAAAGGAAAGAGAGAATGAGTGAAACTGCTACTGCCCACTATTTCTTCTTCAACCTCTTCCACATTGGAACTCCTACTCAAATTTCTACTTGTATGTATCTCTGCTTCTCTCTCTATCGAGTGGTAATTTTACCTTGGTCTGCTCTCTCACAATACTTTTGTTTTTCTTGGATTTCTTTCTCCCTCTTTTCTTTCTACTTTTCATCATTCCCTGCTTCCTTTATCTTTAGACAACATTTTGATATATTTGAGCAATAGTGACAGTGGCCCTCACAGGATCCAAGAAAGCTATCCCACAATTATTCAACAAGTTTTTATATAAATCTGATCTCATCTTATTCAAGTAAATTGATCATTTTTAGGTAGTGTAAGTAGAAGAAAACTTGGATTTTTTTGTGACTTATCCTCTTTTTTCATAAAAACCAACACACATTCATAACTCATGCATTAGGTGAAACATGACATTATCATTGAAAAACAACTTTAAAATTACAGATTAATTCTATTTGCAATATTAAAATATTAGACTGTCATAATTATTTTCTTATTTACCTAATTGAAAGATTAATTCTGTGTTTTATTAGTTATTTCTGAAGCATTTTGGGTATAAAAGCAAGACTTGTGATGGCAAATTTGTCACTATAAACTAAGTGTATAAAATATATAATTCATTTGCTCATTGTCAGCTTGACTTGGATAAAGGATTAAAATGATGTATATTAACTTTGTATCATTGATGCAGTTAAAGTATAATCATTGATACGGACATTTATGCATAAGCTCAGCCAAAGACATATGCTCGGGTCAGCTCGAGGGTCGGCTCGCGTGCTATTCGGGATAAGTGCTCTGACGCCCCGTGTGCCATGGAAAATGTAACGGTCCAGTTGCTAGAGCTTTGCAACGGGTGACTAATCACTCGCTATGAAGAGTGATTCAATATATTTCTCCATAAGACAATTATATATCCGTTTGCTAAAACACCTCCGCAGAGTAAGGCAACATTCCTATTAGCATGGCGGATCCCGCGATCTTCGGAGATGAAATAGCAAACGGATATACACTTGCCTTATGGAGAAATATATTGAATCACTCTTCATAGCGAGTGATTAGTCACCCGTTGCAAAGCTCTAGCAACTGGACCGTTACATTTTCCATGGCACACGGGGCGTCAGAGCACTTATCCCGAATAGCGCGCGAGCCGACCCTCGAGCTGACCCGAGCATATGTCTTTGGCTGAGCTCATGCATAACTGTCCGTATCAATCATCATAAGAAACAAAGTCTTAAAGACAATCATTATCTATTAACCTCATATTGTAAATTTTAAACTAACTAATAGAATTAAGGTTTTGGAATACTTCCATTTTACTGCTTTTTCTACTTGGCTTATACTCTTTAGTTAACCTTTTCAAATACTCGCTGGTAGGTACCACTAATATTTAATTGGTGCCAATGATTTCACTACCATAATGTTGTTGGGACCTGGGTATATGGCATGAGGAATGAAAACTAGCCACTGCTACCACATGCTATTGTCTTGGTAATATTTCCATGTTCTGTTGTCTTACTAGCTACTACAATTGATAAGGGAAGAGCACATGAGGACAACAAGTGACACATCGAATAAGTAGCTGGGTGAGCAACAAATCGGTTCATGAAATAGCTCGGCAATGAAGACTTTGAATAATACAATCACTATACAACTGGGCTAGAGATATTCGTGAAAAAAGGTTGAGACCTTGACTGGGTCAAGAGGTAACGACTCCATTCCTGCAATCCATGTCTCAAATGGCGCAACAAGCGCCTACAATCAAGGAATCGATTATGGAAGCAACCAATGAATATGGAATGCCAAGACGCTCCCGCTAATCTCGGCTTACGTAGCCAGAATTGGCGGGGCAAGGGCAAAACATACAAAAGACAACTTAACTCCTATAGATGAGGTACGAAACTCTAACTAACTCATTCGTGTGCTTTCTTATCCATCAATCGAAGAACTAACTTGATCGCCGGAGACGGTTCAAGAGCACAACCCCCCACTTTGTGTTCTATGGATCGTTGTTTTGCAGGAAATGACGGTGGACAAAGCGAGCTGGACTGAGACGGAGAATCATTCATCAGTTGGCGACGTCTATAGGAAACGTCTTTCCTGATTTCGGTGAACGGTTCTCTATTGAATGGTTCATACTCGCACAACAGCAAGATCATGGCAATCGAAGGGTAGACTTTCAGAGACCCACCTCAGGTGACGATGGACATGTTTAATCTGATGCAAGCTAGGATGGAATCTATGGCAAAGGCTTTGGAGGATGAGCGACAACAGAATCGGCAGATGAGGGAGCGATTAGTTGCAGAGCCAAGCCAGAATCCTCCCCTGCCAGAATATCAAGAAGAAGGGCCTAGCAGGAATAACACTATGGCAAGCCATGAAGTAACCTGTCAAGAAGGAACTGGCTAGTGTCTCGAAAGGATGGATGGGGAGCAAGGCATCCTAGCAGCCATGCTGGCTCAGATAGACAAGCTACAGAGTCAGGTTAAGGCTAGAGCCCAAGCTATGGTGGAGGAGTTGGTTCAAAACATGGATTCCTCATTTACAACTGATATAATGCGGATGCCCTTAGCGCAAAAATTTTAGATGCCTATGTTGGAAACATTCAATGGGGCTATAGACCCATTGGACCACCTGGAGATGTATAAAAATTTGATGATGTTGCAGGCAGTACTAGACGAGATAATGTGTCGTGCTTTTCGGTTACTCTGAAAGGGAACATTGGGATGTGGCTTGATAAGCTTAAACCCAACACCATTAGCAGTTTCAAAGAGCTAAGCAAGAGCTTTGTCAGCTATTTCATCCAGTTTAGAGAAATCATCCAGATACGGGAGTCATGGATCGTTAATGGGAGTAGTGACACATTGACAGAAAACCAATTGGAATTTCAGAAAAATTGAATGACACAAATTGTTAGTAGAAATTCATGTACAGATTTAATAGAAAGATTTCGAAAGTTTAATTATACTCTATATAAATCATGTTTTACTACAATATCATTCATATATACATTAGGCACCAATTATACTTGCATAGACATCACCCATAGGCCCTTAAACTTAATTATATTCCATATAACCATTCCTTACAATACTTTTACAATTTATACCCTTAAACACGTCATAATTCAATTATTATTATAAATAAATTAATTAAATCATTTAAATGGGATGGGTGTGACACCTCCTCTATGGTTTGAGTTCCGTTCTACTGCAAGTCTTTCTCTCATCTCCTGATTCCGTCTTCGTTCTTCCTCCCAGTCCCTCTCCATGACCTCTATTTGTGACTACATTCGGTTGATCATTTCCCATCGTTACTACATATGGATCATGTGAAGTTTGGCCATTCTAGCCCTGGGCTCCATTGAACGTTATTGCTCTTCTACTTGTATGAGTCTGAACCACTCACGAAAACTGTTCACCTGTGTTGAGAAAAAGGCTTCTCACAGATGGCTCCAACTAATAAAGCGGTTTCGTGCTCAGTTCGGTCTGAATCAGTAGCTTTTCCAAGTAATCATGCAAAACAACGATTTGGAGACACAAGATGTAGGTGTCGTCCAATCTGCCTTCGATGATGAAGTTAGAGTTTGTATGATGATCATAAAGTTGGAAAAGATAAAGATTGAAAGGTGTGTAACTTCTTTCCTCTAATTCTTATCTTTATATACCCAATATGTAACGACTCGGGATTTCCAAACCATTTTTTTGAAACAGATAATTATAACAAAGTGCAGAAACAAAGTAACTACCATCCATAATATCCCATAATTACATGAAGACTGAAATGAATAACAAGAACGTGCCCACGTGCAAGGATGTAAATAATGATTACAGAATCTTTATAATTTACAACTGAAAATAAAAGAAATAAATAAGAATTGATAAAGAAAACAACTTATCAACTACTATGGATCCAAGCTCCAATGCCCGGCAAAGAGCCTAAAGTGTGTAGCTCCAGTCCAAATAGAGCCAGGTACCTAAAAATAGAGGGTTAGAAAATTGCCTAGTAGAGAAATCTATATCCAAATATCTCTAAAATTGGGGTGCATGTGTGCTAGGGCAAAGAATGTAAAATATGCATGCATATGGATCTCTTTTCATTTTCAATACCATTTGACTCAAGCTATAATTTTGTTTCTCAATACCCAAGTGTGATTTTTTTTCAAGACGCTCCACTTTGACAAATCAAAGGAGATAAAACAAGTAAATTTTTCAAATCTTTCCAATATGATCAACTTGACAAGAATCAAGGAGATTAATTTCCAAATTATCATTTCCTACACATTGACGAAATCAATGGAGTATAAGATGACAACCTTGATGAATTCAAGGGACCAACAATATCAATATCATCAAAGAGTTCATAGGTTTCAGCTATTTCTACGCTAGTATCCTGTCGACTAAACTAACCTTATAAATTCCTAGTTTCTTCCTGACCCTTCGGGAGGGCCCAGTCAAGCCCCCATTGCACAATATCGTGAGTGCAAATCATCCACTCAGGGATCAAAATCACGGGGAATGATTTCCCATATAAATATTTCCAACCTAGATAATCTCTCATGTTTTAGGCCACTTATTCAATCAATTCATTTACTTATTTCAATTTGACTAGATTAGGTCAAACACCTCCTAATCTTATGACTTGACCCAAAACATGAGTTTTATGAATAATCCTTCAATTATAGATTTTAATGTGTCAAAACACTTCCTAGATCCCATTAACACAATACCAATACATAAATCAATATCATTCCCAATTGTTCAACAACTTAGGAAAATCTAGAGTTTTTATAAAAATTGGGGGTTTTCCAAAATGATCAAGGGATCTAGAAATTTAGTTCGTGGGGAACCAAATGAGATACAAATGACCCCATACACTCAGGAAATTTAAGGGTTTATACAACCCACAACTCTAAATTCATAGAACACAACATTTCTCTTAGAAAAGTTTGAGGGGAAGAGAGAAGACCAATAATAAAGACATAAGGTATAGAAACCCCTACCTCAAATGAAGATCCAATAAATCCTAGGTGAGGGTTTTGTTCCAATGAACGATCCAAGACATAGCCGCATAGAGGATGACATGTAGAACGTCGTTGATGAAGGAGGTTTCCTCCAAATCCGTGAGACAAGGTGTACATCTGCATTGAATACTGACTCCCTTATATAGGGCCATCGGTGGGTGTGGGACACGCGCTTCGGCACGATTGAGCTGCATGTCTGCGTGATCGGACAGTGTGTCTGTCTCCCTTGTGCGTCTGAACATCCGGTCGACAGATCGGCCCCGAAAATGTCAGGTGATACCGCCTGACAGCATTGGGTGGCAGAAAAGCTGAAAAGCATGTCTGGCGTGCAGCGGGAATCGCAAAAAAGCTGATCTCTGTGTCAGGCGTGTGTCTGCTATGCGCACAAAACCCGGGATGCTATCTATCGAGGGAATCTTTCCAAAAGTCGAGGTATTTGTCCTATCTGGCCGAAGAGGTGTCCTTCGGTACAACAAACCGTTGGAAGGGAATGTCCTTGGGCAATAAACTTTCTGTGCCGAAGTGACCCCGAGGGATCTCCATCCGTCGGCTCTTGCCTCTACTCGGTCGCACATCCTTGCCATGCTGTATCCCCGACTGAGCACCACCCCTGGGTTGTAAGTCTCCTTGGCCGGAGAGAGCCCCACGGAGGTCCTGGCGCCAGCTCTGATCTGCTCGGCCCCCTGATAGCTGGCCTATGTTGTGGTCCTCCCAGAGGAGGTCATGGCTCCGGCCTCTGATTAGTTCGGCCCCCAACAAGGTGTATATCGATATACAAGTGTTCTGCGGAGGAAGGGAACACTGCATTTTGATATGCACTACCTTGTGCATATCGAAATACAAGACAAAGGAATCCGAACAGAAGGCTTGCATATCAATATACAATCACTATGCGGACAAACGGTTACCAACAGTAACCTTGTATATCGAAATGCAAGAGGGGGAAGGGGACCTCATATCGAAATGCAGAGGTTGCTGGGCGCATTTCGATATGTAGAGGAGTAGGGGAACTTGTATATCGAAATGCAAGACAGAAGGGGGACAATGGACCCTATATATCGAATTACAGAGGGAGAGAGAGGACCTTATATTTCGAAATGTGGTCTTGTCAGATGGATATGGCAAGACCCCGAACATTTACGGACACTCCTAAATGCTTCCCTGAGCCTCCTAAACCTCATACGATCCAAAGATATACCTCTAAAAGACCCCAATTTCAATAAATCCGAGATATAATCCAAGGAATATATGGAAAAATCAATAAATTGCCGAGAATTATCGAGGAAAAAGAATATAAATTCCTGAACCGTTACAATCTACCAACCTTACAAAAATTTTGTCCTCAAAATTTACATGAACAAAGACTAATGACTAAGGCACGATTCTTAGTATTCATGACATTGACAATATCAAGTCAAGAATTGATGGTTTTGAAGGAGGTTATCAAGCCAATTATGAATCCGTAAGATAGATACGAGAAGAAGACCTCAAATTTAATGCTCTCCCAAGCCTTCCTTACAATCACAACTTGCCGAAATCAAAAAGAAGTCCTACGATCTCAATGTAAACAAGGGACGAGGAGCAACCAACCAACTCAACTCAACCTCGAGTCACAATCAATATAAGGGGATCTCCACTACAAAGGACATGATAGGATGGCACACCGGTCACCAAGAGATGTTAAGCCAGGGAAAATAATCCACCGGAAGGAAGAAAAACACTATGCTTCTGCTGCGTTTCACAACATCAGGTCACTTGCCGGATATGAGTACTTGGATAAGAAGGGTAGGGTCAACGACCTTGCCACAATAATATCACAAAAAAGTTTTTGCATTCAAATAATTTCTTTTCCACACCAAATCTGACCACCATGAACCAATCGACCCATGCCAATACGAAATGGATACATCGATACATTACGGATAAGGTTAAAGAATTCGCAACTAAAGAGTCTAGAACGAAGATGGAATGGAGAATCAATAGCTACTAGGGCTACAAACCAACAAGACAAACCACAACACCAATAGGGACAACTACGAGACTATCACCAACATGGTCAACCACTTGACCCAACAAACTGCTCTAACTCTCAAACCTCATCCATATTCCACATATCACTCCACATACTTATAGATAGACACATGAACACTCACACGAATCCCAAAACTAACTGTACACTGGACATCCTTTGACCAACAAACTCATAATATACTCAAGTTTTCACATACAACCAAACCCGCACACACTTAGTGCGGTAATAGAATGACTCCTCAAAGTTTTTTTGAGATGCGCTGGCCAGTCGCATCCTCAAATCAATCCTTCTTAAACATTCCTACACTATATGACACGAACTACGCACACACCCGTTCATGTCAAACATCACTATGTAACTAAGTCGGTGCAGTCAACCCAAAATGGACACAGGCTCAACACAACTGCACGATACAAACACAATTTCACATCTCCGACCAAGCCACAATACCATCGCTCACCATCCCATGGACCAATAACATCACACACTCTCAAAAACAAAACACCAATAGGAGGAGAACACTCCTAAATCAGAGGTGCTCAAACACCCAAGGGATAAGATGACAAGAGAGAGATGGTAGAAAGCCCGATTCGCAGAAAGATATCACGAGAAGATAATGTCCACAAGAGGATAATGCACATAAGCGAGAGTGTGCGGGACAAGGATACGATTGGAAGACGAGGGAAGTCCATAGGATCCCACCATCTTTTTCCACAAAAAGAGAGAATGGCAACAGACAACTCTTCTACATCATCGCTTGATAGGAGTGAGTCAGGAGTTTAACACATGATTTTGCGACTTCGAGAAGACGAGAACATAAAGAAGTAGGTAGATCGCATCACGCAAGACCAATATCCCACCAATAGCTCATCTGGATAGAACAAATTTCCATCATTTTACGAAATGTCAACGATGATGAATCAGAACGACATCAAGATCTTGGTAAGAATCGGTCAAGAATCTCTCAAAATAATGGACTTCTCTCATTGTCGCTAACCAACCTCAACACGACACAAGAAGATCAAGAACGTTCCATATGATGATAAGGGTTAGTCAACTCATAAAGCACCCTAAATCAAGTCGTCTAACACTGGCTAGAATAAAGCACGAACACATATCGTCAACACTCCCATCAAAGATGGCTTGACACCATCGTCCACTTACACAAACCCTCAAGGATAACAAAATTGAGGAACGACTGAAGGTTGAACAGAGGACCCACATATCACCAAAAATCAGGTATCCTAACACCGATTAGGATAAAGCACGAACGCATACCATCAACCTCCCCAATCAAAGATGGATAGAAGCTGCCTTTTGCTTACGCAGATTCACAGGAATGGAAGAGATGATAATAGCTAAAGGATGGATTCTACTCACTAATCCAAACATCTATTGATGCGAAAATGGTAGGCATACTAAGAATATCATGAGACCAAATACATTCCATGACCGACGTGGTCAAGGATAGAAATAAAATGAACCAACTCACCATGAAGCAGAATCCCACAACCATATGTCAATGCTAAGGAGCAAACACTAACTCCAAATTCTAATCACGACCTCAAACTCAGGGTTTAACTATATCTCTTTCTCAAACAATCTCCTAGGAGACTCTCATGCACACCAGTGTGCCGATTCCTCAATGTCCTTGAATCAAATGTTCATCTTATAAACTAATTGGGCTAAAATTCGACCTTCCAAACACAAATAACCCAAACGAGCACCCACACTATGGACCAATGATTTTAACCACTACTCACATCCAAATCTCTAAACCGCCTAGTGACACCTATCTTACCTTTATCGAAACCTCAAACTATCACTAAACATGGAAATGGTCTGCGCGACCTATCCCGACAATCTACAAAGTTCCCTCAACATCCATCACCAACTCAAATACCTCAATAATCCAACCAACTCCATTTTGACGAAATATGATGATCTATGTTAAGTTATATGAAAGAAAGATTATGCATTATGACCCATCCTTCGACCATCTACAACCTAAGAACCTCACAAATGATTCCATCAAACTGTTACATCCAGGTCTTTATCTACTTTCCAACTACACAAGGTTCACCAAACACCCATGATGACCTAAGCATCATAACTTAAAGGAAAAGGGGGAAGAAAAGTCCCATTTCCACAACCCAAAAGGACTTACTTGCCTAGAAGACATAACACCAATAGAGCACAAAGGTGGGTTAGACACAAGTCTAAGCCCCAAATCATCCAACAAAACTCAACTCACAACGATGGCACACCACAACTCATACTTCCACCATGACAACTCCAACTGCCTCAAGTTACTAACTCATCTCTTTCCGACTTTCAAGACACCACTGGACTAAACTTCTTTCTTCAAAATTGTTCAGTCAAGGAATAATCATTACCACTAGGTATTACATCCATCACATATCCTCAAGCATATCAACTGTCCTTATTCATTTTGACCACATTCCCATATAATTTCTCAATCCCAAATGAACTTACAAAGGGGTAAGCCATAGAGGCTTCCTAAAAGAATCCTTAAACAACTCCAAGTCATGATCCAATAATAGGATTGACACTCGAACAAAGGCAGGGCACCACTATAATCAACACATCTCAACGTGCCAACTAACTTGGTATATAACAACAAGAGAAATCTACTAACCTAAACACCTGCCACATATAAATTTCAGTCACGACTTGGACTTACTATACCAATTCAGCCTTTAACCCAAGGAATACCATTCCCACTAGGCTATCTAGTGCTAATCCATATAGCCTTCATCACAAACCTCGATTCCACTAGAAGGGACCAAACCAATCCCATCGGCTAAACGCAAGGGGGAACATGTCAGGGAGATAAAATCAATCCCAAAAGATAATGATCACCAACGAGGCTGTTGAGTGATCTACATCCTAAATGAATAGGGCAAGGGTCAAGTATCAACTGCGAGGAGACAATCAACTCCTATGTCACAAACAATGCTACCAAGAGGTCGACATCACGAGATGTGACACTACTCTACAAGGAGGATCAATCAAGGAATTTCAAAGACTATAGGGAGGGCCCAAAGGCCAACCACAAGACTATACGGGGAACTATCATCCTCAATTAAAAGGGCAAAAGGGATGTCAGATCATCCGATAACCATAAAATCCACTTCTCACTACCGAGGGAAGGATTTAAACAACCATAAAAACAACAAGGATAGAACCAAGGCTCAATATGAACAACGATGAAATCAACTCGGAGAGGGTCAACAAAAGGATCGGATATTCTTGGTTAATTAATCAATAGGAAGGGTCCCCAAAATCATTGTTAAGTTCAGTTATAAAAACTTTATATCTTTTTTTAGAGATCCCATGCACTGCATACATGCACTCAATATACACACATGCTATGCAACACAAGGCGATGCAATCCATTGAGACTAAATGTCTCCCCAAAATTCCTAGGTTTTCGAAATGAAAGCTCTAATACCAATTGTAACGACCCTGGATTTCCAAACCATTTTTGAAAACAGATAATTATAACAAAGTGTGAAAAGAAAGTAACTACCATCCATAATATCCCATAATTATATGAAGACTGAAATGAATAACAAGAACATGCCCACATGCAAGGATGTAACTAATAATTATAGAATCTTTATATTTTATAACTAAAAATAAAAGAAAAAAACAAGAACTGATAAAGAAAACAACCTATTAACTACTATGGATCCAAGATCTAATGCCCAACAAAGAGCCCGAAGTGTGTAGCTCTAATCCAAATAGAGTCAGGTACCCAAAAATAGAGGGTTAGGCAACAGCCTAGTAGAGAAATTTATATCCAAATATCTCTAAAATTTGAGTGCATGTGTGCTAGGGCAAGGAATGTAAAATATGCATGCATAGAGATCTCTTTTCATTTTCAATACCATTTGACTCAAGCTGTAATTTTGTTTCCCAAGACCCCAAGTGTGATATTTTCCAAGATGCTCCACTTTGAAAAATCAAAGGAGATAAAACAAGTAAATTTTCTAAACCTTTCCAATATGCTCAACTTGACAAGAATCAAGGAGATTAATTTCCAAATTATTATTTCCTACACATTGACGAAATCAATGGAGTATAAGATATCAACCTTGGCAAATTCAAGGGACCAACTGTCATGACCCTGACCCATTTCCAAAGTCATCGTGACAGACGCCAGGTGATTTGCTCAACCACCTCAGACACTTCTTAACTTAATTACCAATTATCTTTTAATTAACTGGAAATGTAATAAGCAGCGAAATATCATATTCTTATTTCTTACTGTTAAAGTAACAAAGTCTTCTTGGTTACTCTATGATGTTCTGGAAGAAAGTGTCTCTTGTTCCAGTAGATTAAGTTATTTGCTGCAAGTCTAATTCTCTTACTCTATGATGTTCCAAAAGATAGTGGCTCTTGTTCTAGAAGATGGGAGTCTATGTTGCATACTTCTTATCCTGGTGTTTGTTATTCTGGAAGACAGCTCCTCTTCTTTCGGAAGTTAATTGTACTTTGTCTTAGTTATCTTGGTCATCTGAATGATTTTTCGGAACATTATCTTCAGTGTTCCAGAAGATCACTGAGTTATGTTGGGCCTTATCAGCCCACTAGATGTTCTGTTCATCCTCTATATAAGCTTGTAATCCTCACTTTTTGAATTAATAAAAGTTCTCTCTATTATTTTCAGTTTACATATATTCTTTTTTACAATTGTTTACATGGTATCAGAGCCAATGAAGACCCATCGTCTCTAAAGCGCTCAAAATTCAAGAAAATCAATAAAACCAAGAAAGTCAAGAATCCAGAGTTATCAAGCTTTGCTGTGATCGTCCATGGCTACTGAAGCAATGTCGTCCTCTCTGAAATTCCTCATCAGCAATTTCCAAAGTTTTATAA
>NMUG010000844.1:0-19980 GCA_002855965.1 Monotropa hypopitys
TTTGTTTGGTTATCTAATTGTACTTTCAAATTATTACACCAACCTTCAAATTCAATTTTTGTAAGTGTTACACACATTATATTCCAAGGTCATCGTGCCTTGTTTTTTATTTTCAAAAAATGAAAGTAGAAAAAGTCTACTTTCTATTTTTCTGTTTTCTGTTTTCAAAAAAAAAAAGAAAACAAAAAAAAAAGAAAAAAGAAAAAAGAAAAAAGAAAGTAGAATGAGTTTCAAACATGACCTATATGTTTTGACATGGCTTAAAACTAGAGGTGACAAATACACCTTTTTTGCGACGATAAAATTTACCGATGCAAAAATAGGAATGCATTAGGCTCTCTTTCTAATAGTGTTGGCTGGGGAGACAAATTTATTAAAAAATAACGCAAGTGACCTAAGATGAGTTCAATTAGAACAAAAATCTCGTATGGAACACAAGGGTAAAAGCTCGTTTGATTCTAACAAATTTACATTTCCATTAAAAGCGTCGTTATACCCATTTTTGGATTATTTTTGGAATTCCAATTTTCAAGCTTTTAGTCATATTTTTTTACTTTTGATAATCTATAAACATAAGATACAAATTGTGCGAGGGTAAAATGTGTTTACACTACTCTTGCCGGTAAACGGTTACTTTTCTGAATTATCTGGTCACCTTACCAACTTACTCCAGCTTCACCTGATCCTGCGCTCAGAAAAAACAGTTAGAGAACCTCCCGCCTCTAGCGGCCGGAAGACTCTCCGATGACTAAGTTAGTCCTGATCGAAGATAAACCGTAAACTGTAAGCACAAGAGGGCGAGAGAGCAAATTAGCATGTATCATTCTCAGGTAGATAAACTCTTGCTTATATACTCCTACCTTCCGGGTTCCCAGCTTCTCCCTGGGAACGAGGTCGTCCTCGGACCTTTCATCCATTCTCTTAGTGCAGAATGTGGGTCTACCACATTTCCGACAAGATCGCACGTCTACACGCCTTTTTGCTGTTCTTGGGGACTGAATGTTCTCTTGGGAAGGGAAAGTCTGACACGCATGCTGTCGCACCGCCCTCTGGCTAACTAACACGTGGACTCTTCATTTGCTCCCTTCCCGCACTATTTTACTGGGTGCCGCGCTGGTGGATGTCGACCGCACAGAGCCGACCTAATCCGCACAACGAGCTTTGCTGGGGCACGTGTCTAGCTGTACCAGACCTGGTCCGACACGTGTCGTACTTGATAAAATGACCCCGCGCTGCAGGGATGTCTAGCCGCGCAGGACCGACCTAATCCTCACATCGCAGGATGCTGATGACGTGGCGATTTGGGCCGCGCTGGAACTGGGTTAGTGCGGCTATGGTTTTGACGCGTGGCAGAACTCGATTTACCCTACCACAATTGCCCTAGCTCTGTTTGCTTCAGCCGCACAGCGGAAGTGGGTAGAGCTCCCAGTCTTTAAAAACGGTGTCGTTCCAATATTCGAATAAGGCCAACCGCCACTTCTTGAAGTGGCACCTCATTAACTGCGCATTTACTGGCTGGGTCCCACGCACTCTGTGCGAGGCAGATTGTGACCGTTGGGAATGATGGGCATGCGCATGCCGTCTCTTTGGGAAAGGTGCGGGCGCGCACTATAAAACTGACCCTTTGCTAGAATTTGAAAGTTGCCCCTTCTTCATCTCCCTTGCACCCATTCTGATTCTCGCCTTTTCTGAACACTTATTCTCTGCCTTTCTCCGAGTAAGTTGAGTCTTCTCTGATCATGAGTTACTTCAGATTGCTGGTCGATACCCCTGAGGGACTCGAAGCTTTTAGGGCTGAGTACATGGTTCTAGACGACGTATGGATCGAATTGGCTCCCCATGATTACAACAGGGATAGGGCCGATAGAGATACTCTTCACGCCCGCCTAATCCATATCGTGGAGGGTGGGATTCGATTCCCCCTCCATCGCCTCCTTCGCCATTTCTTGTGGTATCTGAATCTGACACTGATGCAAGTGGCGGCCAGCACAGTCCGGACTGTGATGGGCGTTGCTGCCTTGAACTTTCTTACGGGTTCAAGGATAACCATCTGGGAGATTCTGTACCACTACACTATCAATCACACAGCGAATGGTTCCTGGTACCTGAACAGCTGTACCAACAAAGCCAGACTGGTCGAGTGGCTCCCGGACTATGCGAAGGGGGACGACGATGACTTTCTGATCGTGACTGGGAACTGAGAGTTCTCTCCAGACTCGAAAAGGGATTATCCGGTTCCTCGCAGAGACGGGGCCCCTCGTCAGTTCTCTCCTTTTCCTTTGTCGTTTCCTTACTACTTTCCCGCGATAACTATTATCTGACTATTTGTTTCTTATTCTGCTCCATATATTTACGTGAACTGCAACTCTCTCAACAACCCAAACTACAAGCTACGAGAGATCAAGAGGGCTCTTGATTTCCACAACCCATCCGGGGAGCTCATAGATAGGTCTGTTGACCAGCTTTTGGGTTATACCCCGCACTACAGAGGATACCACGGTGTTCGGCGACCTGCAGCTAAACTTTAAATCGCTCCTCCCGCACCTGTTGCACCTGCTCCTATCCCCTTGGTCGACATATCCAAAGAAGAAGGGGAAAGTAGTAGCGAAGAAAGGGAGGGAACTGCCGAAGAGGAAAGCACTGAGAGCGGCGATCTTACTGTGATTGACAGGTGGGAGGTAACTACTGAAACTGCTGATCCATCTGCTGTCAGTCCATCCACGCGGGAGCCGACCAACCTTATTCCCGATCGATGCATTCTGCGCGACTGGGCTGAACAAGAAGAGAAAACAGGCGATAGAGGAGACATGTCGGCCTTTGGTCTTGTTGAAATTTCCAAGAGGACCTGAGCCGCTAGGAGGACCTTGGGGGGTCGCTCGCTCACCCCACTGCCGGGAGTAGCTCAAAACGGCAGTGAAGCGGCAGTCCTGCTCACCACTGCCAAGGTAACCCCTCCCATATCTCCTCGGCCCCGTCCGATAGTCCCTGCGTCGATTGATCTGCCCCCACACGCCGCTCCAAAGCGCGTGGATGATCCGCCGATAGATCCTGCCGCTGCCAAGAAGTTGAAGAATAAAGGTCCTGCTGGAGCTGAGCAGCAGGAGGTTGCTACCGACACCGCCGGTAGTTTTGCTGGGCCGTGGGATCCCGTCATGCTGAGAGAAGATGGGACTCCCGACCAGAAGGGTTCCAAGGTGTTTGATGGGGACAATGCTCGCGGGCTCTGCCGCGCGCTAATGCTACCCCTTGACATTGCAGATGAGCAGAAACATAGTTCGGCGGAGCTGTCCCGTCGTTCGCTCGTATATGCAATTAAGGTAATTGCCTCTGGTTGTTGCTTTCGTCCTTTTGTCGATTTTGTCTTTCTATTTTGGCTGTTTTCTTACAATTTTTCTTTAAGCAGGCCCTTCAAATCTCTACTGAGCTTGACTCGCGCATCGTCCCCCTCCAACTCGAGCTGTCCAAGGCACATGACAAGATGAAGGTCACCTCTGATAACATTACAATTCTGAGGAAAAAGCACGAGGATGATAAGAAGGCGCTTGAGGCCTCCAAAGCTGAGGTGGCCAGACTGAGCGGCTTGATGGCCAAGGCTGAGGAGAGAAGACTGAAGGGTCTAGCTGATACCCGTGCCGAGCTAGAGTCAAAGACCAAGACGTTCGATCTTGCAAGGAAGGACTTTGAGGCTCAACGGGCGTCTTTCAATAAGCAGCTGACGGAGAGGAAGCTCGAGCTAGAGAAGGCGCATAAGCAAATCTTGGACGGCTATACTGCAGCTTATGACAAAGGTGCTGCCGCTACCAAGGCTGACTATGAGCGTTCCTTTCAGGAGCAGCTTCCATAGATCAGGGAGGTATTCTTTGCGGAGATCTGGAACCTCGCCCTAGAAGCATACGGTACTACGGCGGATTCTCCACTGTGGAGGGAGGATCCCAAGGCTTCTCCTGGTGGTGCACACCCTCCGGCGCCTGTTGATGGGGCTTCTTCTACTGCATCAATCGTCCCTCCTGCGACTTCGGCTCTTGCTGATCCCCCCGCTGAAGGAGACCGCCCAGATACCCCTGCTACCGGACTGGTGGAAAAGGCAGCAGGGGAGGAAGCCGTAGAGAAATAAGCTCGACTTTGTCTTCTTCTTTTTTTGGTATTTTTCTTTTCTCTGTTTGTATTGTATTTGTATCAACCTTCTTTCAAGTAATATAATGCTATGTTTCTTACTTTTGCTTTGACTTGTTCTGTTTTCTGTACTCTAAGGTTAGCCTTGGACCTTGGTCCTCTTGAGGGTTTCCTTATAAATGACCCGCACTGCGGCAAGGCGTCCTTGGAACTTACCAGTTCCTTAAAGGATCCTACCCAGTTCATCCGTACTGCGAAAACTTGTTTATTCTTTTACCCTGGATCATCTTGGGACTACTTTTCCCCTATAAGATGACTCCTTTGGGTTGGTTCTTTAGAACTTCTGATTCCCTGTAAAGAACTTTGCCTTATGACATTTCTCAGAACATGCTTTGTTCAAAGGTGTCATTTGCTTTTGGTTTTGAGATCAGTTTCTTGGGACTTCTGGTCCCCTGTAAGGTTCTGATCTTGGGACATTTATCCCAAGCATTCTCTGCTTGGGACTGATGACCTTTGGTGGTTTTGAGATCAGTTTCTTGGGACTTCTGGTCCCCTGTAAGGTTCTGATCTCGGGACAACTATTCCGAGTATTCTCGACCCAGGACCATTGACCTTTGCTGGTGTTGAGATCAGTTCCTTGGGACTCCTGGTCCACTGTAAGGTTCTGATCTCAGGACAACTATCTCGAGTATTCTCTACCCAGGACCATTGCCCCTAGTAAGGAAGTGGAGGCTTGACAAACATCTGTGTTCTTACTCCAACTTAGCTGCCGAGCACTGAGGTCTGGATCTGAGGGAAGCTGAAACTTTATTGATAAACTTTGATACATTGCCGAAAGAAACAAAAATTACTCAAAAAACTTCTTTAGGTTAGAGACGTTCCATGTGCGCGGGATCTTGCCTCTGTCCAGATCTGTCAATCGATATGCCCCCAATCCTGCTTTGCCGAGCACTTTGTAGGGCCCTTCCCAATTTGGTCCTAGTTTGCCATCTGCTGGGTCTTTGGTGTTGCCAAAGACCTTCCTCAGGACCAAGTCTCCAACTCTAAATTCCCTTGGGTGGACCTTTCTGTTGTGAAATTTGGCCAGTTGTTCTTGGTAATAGGCTAACTTGACCAATGCTCTCTCTCGTTTTTCTTCGGCGATGTCTAGCTTTACGGCTAGGGCATTGTCATTGCTCCCTTGTTCCACTAAATCAGTGTGGATGGTGGGGATGCCAACCTCTAAAGGGATTACTGCCTCTGTGCCGTATACCAGGGAGAAAGGAGTTTCACCTGTGGATATCCTGGGTGTTGTGCGGTAGGCCCAAAGGACTAATGATAGCTCATCAACCCATCTTTCCTTGGCTTTGTACAACCTCTTCTTGATGCCATCGAGGATAGTCTTGTTGGATGTCAGCTTGACCGTTGCACTGCGGGCAACTGACTGAGGCGTAGAAGTTCTTGATCCTGTAAGTTGAACAGAATGACTTTAATTTGTCTTAGAACTGGGTGCCATTATCTGATACAATGGCATAGGGAATTCCAAATCTGGTGATGATGTTTCTCCAGACGAATTGTTCTGTGTTGCGCTCAATGATCTTGGCAAGTGGTTCTGCCTCGATCTACTTGGTGATGTAGTCGGTCTCCACCAACAGGTACTTCTTCATGCCCTTGGCTTGCGGCATGGGCCCCACGATGTCAATGCCCCACTGAGCGAAAGGCCAAGGACTCGTGAGGGGTGCCAGGTTTGCTGAAGGCATTTGTATGATGGGCGAAAATTTCTAGCATTTTTCGCAGTTTCTGACGTAGACCTTAGCATCTACTTACCAATATCCTTGCGAGATGGCCTTGTGTGCAATGGAACGCCCACCAGTATGGCTGCCGCACACCCCCTCGTGGATTTCGAATAGAAATCGCTGAACAAGGTCAGGGTGTACACAACGGAAGTGTGGCCCAGTGAAAGATTTTCTGTACAGGATCTTGTCTGGCAAGAGCTAGTACTTGGTCGACTTGATTCTGATCTTGTGAGCTTCCTTCTTGTCTGCGATAAGCTCATCCCGCGCCAGGTAAGCGGTGATTGAATCCATCCATCTCGGGCATGTATCCAAATCGAAAGTCTCATCTGAGTTAGTCGATTGCATGCTCGGCTGAGACAGAGAATCAACACTCACTGTGCGGCGAAGCTCGGAGGGCACGGAGGAGGCCAGACAAGCCAGAGCGTCTGTTTGGCTGTTCTGTCTGGAGCTGATCTGGACTATCTCTGTTTTCTTGAATTACTGGAGAAGCTTCTTGGCTAAGGTGGGGTAGGACGCCATCCTATTGTCCTTGGTGGCATGTTGTAACACTCCCAAAATTTAAAGTATATATATTTTTTTGAAATAAACAATGGGAAGTGTTAAATGGGTAAGAGTATCCAACAAAAAGGGTAAAGTACTACCAACTATGCTACGCTACTCATCACTATAATTATTATAATACATGTCTGCGCTACTCTGATACAAACAAAAAGAGGCTAATAGGGTTTTATAACACAACCCTGTACAAAGATGCCCCAACTAAAGGAAAAGGCCAAAATAGGATTTTATAAGACAATTCTGTACAAGGTGACCAACAGAAAATAAAGAGCTACAGTACTGAAAAGAAAGACAACCTATCACTATAGTCCGGTCCAGCCTCAAGTCTTGTGAAGCATCCAACGGATCCAAGTCAAAGGGTGAGTCCTACAAAATTAGAGGGTCAGGCACCACCGCCTGGTAGAGATAATCTATCTTCAAACGTCTATAATATTGGGGTGCAAGTGTATGACAATGCAAGGAATGTAATGTGACTATGCATTGGATCTCATTATATAAAAAAGTTACTTTCTTTCAAATATTTCACTATCGACTCATCGTAAGGTAAAGTAGTAAAAACCAGTGTCTGACCAAGACTCGAGAAAGAGACGTAAAACTATCCAACATCTACCAAAAGATTTCCTAGACAAGGCCAAGAGGGAATTGTGTTCAAGTGTCGACCCACACTACGTAAAAGACTCATTTCCGTTATTTAAACGTGTTCCAATTCCCATTTATTTTCCAAGATTTACTTGTTTTTGTTTCCGCACCTTATAGAACAATAAGGGCAATCATCAAATAGTATTGAGTTTCGGCTAATTCCGACACTAAGGGCTCATCAACCGATAGTCGTATAGTTCCTAGTGATTTCTCGGCACACCGGGAGGCCCCAGTCAAACCCCCAGTGCGCAATGTCATGGGTGCTCGCAGTAGCCACCCAAGGTATCCCAACTACCCGCATAATAATAGCCAACTCAATTTCCTCGTATAGAGTTAAGTGTCACATTTGTATTTTATTCAACCATGACGTAGGGCCAACAACCTCCTAGTCGATGTGTCAACTCAAAATGTGACATTCCTTCCATCATTTCCAAAATATTTCCATTTTATTCCAAAAACATGTCGTTCGTTTACAAAACGTTCCAATTGTTCGATTTTCCACAAAAACGTGTCACAACATTATTTTAACCCACCAATTTCCCATGAGACCCCAAATCAACCTTTTTCCCCAAATCAATTTCAAAATCGACGACGCATGGTTTTCCAAAATTTGGGGCTTTTCGAAATCGATCTCATAATCTAACAATTGACACCCTAGGGAGTTCATAGAGACCCTAGACAGTACCCATACGTGACTAATTGAACCGAACGACGACTCGGTAACACTATTTTTGCGAATACACCAAATCGACGGATTTTCATAAAACAATTAAGGAAGAATTTAGGAGGCCAACATTACAAACGTGAGGGATAGAAAACTCTACCTTGGCCGGAGCCCCGGTGACGCTCACCGGAAAAGTCGCCGGAAAAACCTCCATTGTCGCCGGAAAACCAAGCTCGCCACCGCGAATCTCTCGCAATACTCTACAATGTTTACAAAGATCAAAACCCTAGACGGACAACCAACTTTTGTGAACCAAGGAGAGAGAGAGGGAAGAGGCTTACCGATCGAGAGCAATCTATACACATCACCACGGAGTGGAGAGCGCGGAGAACATCGTTAATTCTTCGCGTTTTCGTCGAAACCCCATAGATGGTGAGATATGAAGGAGATAAGTGAGAGGGAGGGGAGAGGGAGGTAGAGAGAGAATCTCTAGGGTTCCAAATGAGGGGGAAGACCCCAAAAATTCGGACAAAACGAATATATAGGACCCCCTATGAATGTACCAAACTGTCCCTCATTTAATCCAATCGCGCACAGAAATTGGCCTTCACGACCAGTCGACGACGGTACGGTCGAATGGTCGAGACATTTCAGAAATGTCCACTCACCAAGGTCGATCGGTCGACGATGGTATGGTGTACCGGTCGACACGGCCAGTTTTCCACTAAATTGGAAAGATGGAATTTCCGAGAGTATTTCGGTCATAACTTCTTCATCCGGACTCCTATTTAGACGATTCAAGTTGCGTTGGATTTCTATTCAGATTATCTACGACTTCCATGAATAAAGAATTCTAATTTTTTGATTTATTGAATTTATGGAAATTAATTAAAATTTCCATAGTGTGACAAACTACCCTCCTTACAAAAATTTCATCCTCGAAATTTCTAAGATAAAAGAATTGAGATACGACAACACGAGGAGAACAACGTCTGAAGCACGAACCACGTAGATTACCAATGAAATCCGGAAACAACCAAGGAGGTTCTATACCGAAACAACTCCGCCACGAATATTAAATAATAATCGCAAACCGAGCACACCACCAAACTTTCTCAAGAGAACGACACGCCGCAACTTAAAAAAATACCCACAACGCAAGAACGCCAAAGAAGGACCAGAATTTCGTAAAAGCATTCATCCTCGAGAGAGCCAAAAAGTTCAAAAGAAATGGTTTCTGAAAAATTTTCACAAAATTCTAGAACATGCCACAACACAACGTGAACATGCCGGGAAAATTTCCGAGTGCCGAAATGCCAAGGATACGAGGGGATACGGCACGGATACACCGACACACGAAGGATTCGCCAAGAACACACCGAGGACACACCGACATGCCAAAGACACACCGACACTCCAAGGATACACCAAGGACATGATACAGATACTTCGATTTTTTTCCAAATATTTTTCTAAAATTTTTGAAAAATAAAAGAACGGTTTTCGACTACCATAAAGAAATCCACAATGACTTTATCACCACGAACGCGCAAAACCCCCCCGAAATAGGTTTCCGAACAAGATAGTAACAATCCAACCGATTCGAAGCAGGATTTGAAAGCAAGACAACCCGGAAGGGATGATTACACAACAACTGTGCCACCCGAATCACACCAAACGACCGCAACGCTACCAAGAGAAGAACCCAATAACCAAAATCTCACAAACCAACCCGCACACACCTAGTGCGGCACCAGAATGACTAAGAAGTTTGATTTGAGATGTGCTGGCCAGTCACCTTCTCAAAACAATCCTTCATGGTCATTCCTACACCACATGACACAGACTATGCACACCGGTCATGACAAACATCACCACAAACCAAGTCAGTGCAGTCGACTTCAAAGAGACACAGATATTCTACCCCAACACTCATAACACAACTGCACAACACAAAAGTAAATTTGTCTCACTAATCACACCATCTGCAAACAAATCCCACGACACACTCTCAACAAACCCCAAAGGGAGGCAACATCGCAGAACAGAGGTGTCCAAGCGCAAATGGACACGGCACCAACGGATACGACAATAATTTGGATTCACACGAATACACAGCGAATGAGAACGAACGCACAAAGACAACCCGCAAGACAAGACTGTGCCAAACAAGGGTATAATTTCCGAAACAAGCTCTACGAAGCAGATAGATCAATACGCATGAGACGAACAACACATCCCCGCTACAACAAGCACCACAACAGTAGACATCCCATGAACAGTCGACAAGAAAGTGGCAAAAGCCAGTCGCAATATCAGAAGTTGGAAACAAGAATGAAGAAGATTTCCCGAACAAAGCACAGCTCCCACAATTGCCAACAAGTGCCAAACGAGAACCACGAGAAGTTACTCGCACACTACCACGAAGCAAGGAATCCTAGCGAAGATCAGGATACGGCTTAAGTGCATGCGACAATGTTTCCAAAAAGGATGGTAGAGACCATAAATCAGGTACACCGATCCAAGAGAGTTGACGAATCAACAAGCCACCAAGGAACGACATCCACTCATCGATCCCGCAAAGGTTAAACAAGGAAGAATTCAACATGCTGAGAAGGAGAGACGCCCAGCCAATCACATTCCTCAACCAAGGCGAAGTGAAAGAATTACTCAAGCCACAATTCACCGCCTATAACCTCATACCAGAATGAAAAGAAAACTCTAACTCTCGACTTCAATTCCCAAGCAATCACACGATACCTCACTCCATCAACTAAATTATTCCTCTCTTCCAAAACAATAACTTCAAGTCAAATTCACACCCAATGCTCTAAGTCACCGAGCAAGGTCACTACACTTCTATCTCTCAACCCAAAACTATTTCCTCTTCACATCATTACCCAACAAGGCAATAAACCTAAATACTACTTCCAGGAAGAACCACAAGATAGTCACACACGCACTACCACTCCAAAACATCAATAGAGAACCCAAACTCCTCAAATTACTTTCCCAACTCATAGCACAATAACCAACACTACACCGGACAAACACCAAGGCATTCCAAAAGTAGGTCTAACACCCAAATCACCTAACAAGCCCAATTGACCAATCAAGACAATTCCAACACAAGGCTATATCCCAAGTCGTTCCATAACCCAAACAACCAAACAACCAAAGAACCACTAACCATTGTGGAGCAACATAATTCTAACCCTTTCCGAAAGATCTCAAGTCACAACTTAGTACTACCACACGAACAAGATACTACATTCAAATTTCTTCATCCTTCTCTCTCAACTAAGAAGTACTACAACCGCCAGACACTAAGTACAATACAAATCCTCAAGCAACCTCAAACCACAAGTCGAAACTAACTCTCGCATCAAGTTAGGTTAGAGCACTCCACCACTAACATCAACCACTTGGCACTAACCCGCAAGGAGAACCTACTAATCCAAGGATACTTCACATCCCAAGTAAGTCACACACAATCTCTGCCACCATAAGGCCTTACTACACCGAGACATCCTCACTTCCCAAGAAGGTCAGAATCACTAGATCATCAAGTGTCAATACACTGAGAAACGCCCACAAATCTCAATCCCACAAGCAAGGTTATTCTAAGGTTCCACAACTCACACAAGAAACTATACACACTACGGAGACCCAATCAATCCCAAAAGTAAACAACTATCAACCACAAGGCTACCTAACGAGAAGCTTACCATATCACTAGAGTGGGAGTCAAAACTCCACCACAAGTAAACAACTAAGTTAACGGTATAAAAGGCAACCTCCAGATATCAACGTCAAGAAGCGAAATAGAATTCAAGGCTCAATCGCAAGAGCACTACAACTTTCCAGCCACTAGAATGACTATCAAACTGGCATCAAGAGGAGGGACATCACTCTTAGAAGGAAAAATTAACAACAACCTCGTTTAAGAGCGAAAGGGGAAACTCAAGGAATACTCATTCAACCATATGCAAGATCATCATCCTCACTAGGAGGGCGAACGAGAATCAGCTCCACTGACTGCCGCAAGGTCCATCATCCGCTACTAGAAGTAGGCTCAAAAACCACGATGATGACAACAAGAATCTGCTTCCTACGGAGGAATAGGCTCGGCAAGCCACAACTACAGTCACCAATGATTGAAATCGGAGAACAAGATGCCAAATCACCTCGAGAGTCAACGAAGAAACTCCTTTACGCCCTAAGAACAAGGAACTAGAAACAGTTCACTAAGCTAGAGCAGGAGTCACCACTACCAACAAGAGGATACAACCGGAACAAACGAGTCCAAATTCAACAAGATCCTCTAACAATCGCCAAGACAGGCTCAAAAGCCACCACAAGATAGACAGGAATTGCTCAAAATTCCGGAAGAAGAACAACAAGACCAACTCGAAGGAGTAGACACCACAAAGTTCCAAACCATTTCGTAAAATCGAGTTATAAAAACTTGTTGTTTTATGAGATCCATGCAATGCACATACATTCAATGCCTAGAAACACATACCATGCACCCTAAATGCAATTCCCCAGAGCTACGCAAGAGAAACAATGCGCTCATTGAGACTAAAAGTCTCTCCCAAAGTCCTACGTAAATCGGAACAAGTGCTCCGATACCAATTGTAACACTCCCAAAATTTGAAGTATATTTTTTTTGAAATAAACAATGGGAAGTGTTAAATGGGTAAGAGTATCCAACAAAAAGGGTAAAGTACTACCAACTATGCTACGTTACTCATCACTATAATTATTACAATATATGCCTGCGCTACTCTGATACAAACAAAAAGAGGCTAATAGAGTTTTATAACACAACCCTGTACAAAGATGCCCCAACTAAAGGAAAAGGCCAAAATAGGATTTTATAAGACAATCCTGTACAAGGTGGCCAACAGAAAAGAAAGAGCTACAGTACTGAAAAGAAAGACAACCTATCACTATAGTCTGGTCCAGCCTCAAGTCCTGTGAAGGTTCCAACGGCTCCAAGGCAAAGGAGAGTCCTACAAAAGTAGAGGGCCAGGCACCACCGCCTGGTAGAGATAATCTATCTCCAAACGTCTATAATATTGGGGTGAAAGTGTATGACAATGCAAGGAATGTAATGTGACTATGCAATGGATCTTGTTATATAAAAACAGTTACTTTCTTTCAAATATTTCACTATCGACTCATCGTAAGGTAAAGCAGTAAAAACCAGTGTCTGACCAAGACTCGAGAAAGAGACGTAAAACTATCCAACATCTACCAAAAAATTTCCTAGACAAGACCAATAGGGAATTGTGTTCAAGTATCGACCCACACTAAGTAAAAGACTCATTTCCGTTATTTAAACGTGTTCCAATTCCCATTTATTTTCCAAGATTTACTTGTTTTTGTTTCCGCACCTTATAGAACAATAAGGGCAATCATCAAATAGTATTGAGTTTCGGCTAATTCTGACACTAAGGGCGTATAGTTCCTAGTGATTCCCCGGCACACTAGGAGGGCTCAGTCAAACCCCCAGCGCGCAATGTCGTGGGTGCTCACAGTAGCCACCCAAGGTATCCCAACTACCCGCATAATAATAGCCAACTCAATTTCCTCGTATAGAGTTAAGTGTCACATTTGTATTTTATTCAATTATTCCGTGCGACCTAAGGCAAACAACCTCGTAGTCGACGTGTCAACTCAAAATGTGACATTCCTTCCATCATTTCCAAAATATTTCCATTTTATTCCCAAAACATGTCGTTCGTTTACAAAACGTTCCAATTGTTTGATTTTCTACAAAAACGTGTGACAACATTATTTTAACCCACCAATTTCCCATGAGACCCCAAATCAACCTTTTTCCCCAAATCAATTTCAAAATCGACGACGCATGGTTTTCCAAAATTTGGGGCTTTTCGAAATCGAACTCATAATCTAACAATTGACACCCTAGGGAGTTCATAGAGACCCTAGATAGTACCCATACGTGACCAATTGAACCGAACGACGACTCGGTAACACTAATTTTGGGAATACACCAAATCGACGGATTTTCATAAAATAATTAAGGAAGAATTTAGGAGGCCAACATTACAAACGAGTGGGATAGAAAACTCTACCTTGGCCGGAGCCCCAGTGACGCTCGCCGGAAAAGTCGCCGGAAAAACCTCTATTGCCGCCGGAAAACCAAGCTCGCCACCGCAAAGCTCTCGCAATACTCTATAATATTTACAAAGATCAAAACCCTAGACGGACAACCAACATTCGTGAACCAAGGAGAGAGAGGGAAGAGGCTTACCGATCGAGAGCGATCTATACACATCACCACGGAGAGGAGAGCGCGGGCAACATCGTTAATTCTTTGCATTTTCGTCGAAACCCCATGGATGGTGAGATATGGAGGAGAGAAGTGAGAGGGAGGGGAGAGGGAGGCAGAGAGAGAACCTCTAGGGTTCCAAATGAGGGGGAAGACCCCAAAACTTCATACAAAATGAATATATAGGCCCCCTATAAATGTATCAAACTGCCCCTCATTTAATCCAATCGCGCACAGAAATTGGCCTTCACGACCGGTCGATGACGGTACGGTCGATCGGTCGAGACATTTCAGAAATGCCCATTGACCAAGGTCGACCGGTCGACGACGGTATGGTGTACCGATCGACACGGTCAGTTTTCCACTGAATTGAAAAAATGGAATTTCCGAGATTATTTCGATCATAACATCTTCGTCCTTACTCCGATTTAGACGATTCAAGTTGCGTTGGATTTCTAATCAGATTATCTACGACTTCCATGAATAAAGAATTCTGATTTTTCGATTTATTGAAATGATGGAAATTAATTAAAATTTTCGGAGTGTGACACATATTCTTCTGAAAGCTGGTTGACCACGAGCTGGCTATCACAATGGATAAGCAGATCCTCAGCTCCACACCTCCTTGCACTCTTCAAACCCGTGACCAATGCCTCATACTCTGCTTCATTATTGGAGGCTTTAAAGGATAACCGGACTGATTGCTCCAAGGCCAATCCTTCTGGGGAGAAAAGGACTATGCCCATCCCGGATCCCTTATTGTATGCTGATCCGTCCACGAAGAACTTCAACTGTTCTCCTCTGTTCGGCTCATCAGTGCCTGGTAGTGAGGGAAGGGAGAGGATTGCTTGGCTGTCCTGCACCTGGGTTTGGGGTATCCGTGCGGGCTCGTGGGAGAATTCAGCCATGAAATCCGCAAGAATCTGACCCTTAACCGCAGTGCAAGGCACGTATCTGATGTCGTATTCCCCGGGCTCGATCGACCAGGCTTTCACTCTTCCTGACAGATCTGCCTTTTTTAGGACAGACCCGATAGGATGTACGGTTGGCACCTCTATGGTATGAGCCAGGAAATAATGCTATAGCTTTCTTGAAGTCATCACCAGTGCTAGAATTAACTTCTCTAAGGGAAGGTACCTGGTTTCTGCGTCCAACATAGTTTTGCTGACATAGTACACTGACTTCTTTTGCCCTTCCTCCTGCTTGATCAACACGGCACTCACCGCATGCTCTGAGACTGCCAAATAAACGATCAGTGTATCTCCTGAATTGGGCGTGGCGATGAGCGGCGGCTCGGCCAAGTATTTCTTCAAACTCTGAAAAGCTTCTTTACAGTCTGCTCCCCAGGTGTAATATGTTCTTTTTCCCAAAATATGGAAGAAGGGTCTGCATTTGTCCGATGAGTGGCTGATAAATCGGTTGAGCGCGGCAACCATCCCAGTCAGACACTGCACCTCTTTGGTCTTTGCCGGACTTTGGAGATTTTGCAATTCAACTATCTGATCGGGGTTCGCCTCTATGCCCCTCCGAGTCACCAGGTGCCCTAAGAATTTTCCGGAGCTTACCCCAAAGGCACGCTCGGAGGCATTTAGCCTTATCTTGAAGTCTCTAAGTATCTGGAAGGTGCGACGGAGATCGTCCAGGTGGGAATCCGTCTCCTTTGACTTAACTACCATGTCGTCGATGTAAACTTCCATGCTCTTACCCAGCAGATCTTTGAACATGAGGGTTGCGAGCCTTTGGTATGTCGCTCCGGCGTTGCGCAGTCCGAAAGGCATTAACTTGTAGCAGTACAAACCCAGTGGTGTGATAAAAGATGTTTTCTCCTAGTCGGGCTCATACATAGCGATCTCATGGTAGCCTTTGTATGCATCCAGAAAGCTCATCCGCTTGTATTCTGCGGTAGAGTCCACCAGCTGATCAATTTGGAGCATAGGGAAGCTGTCCTTGGGGCAAGCCTTGTTTAGACTTGTGAAGTCGACACATACTCTCCAGATTCCATTCTTATTTTTGACCACAACAGTATTGGAGAGTCATTCCGGATAGTCGACCTCCCTGATGGCATCTGCCTAGACAAGACGATTGACTTCCTCCATGACTGCTTCTGAGTGCTGAGCATCTGATCGTCTACTTTTCTGCATTACCCGCTTGTGGCAAGGATCAACATTCAGCCGATGACATATTATGCTCGGCTGTACCCCGGGCATCTCCTGCAGGGTCCAAGCAAATATGTCGATGTGGTCCCGCAACACCTGGACAAATTCCGTGGCATCTGCCTCAGAGAGCTCTTCCACGATTAAGAAAGACCTTTCCTCATCAGTCTCGTGGGCGAGAACCTTTCTCAAGTTCTCGACCACAAGGGTGGAGGGATCCACACCTATATCTTCCAAGACAGGTTAATCTGGAACTTTGATGGACTTTACCTGCTCGCCGTTGGGACTGGATTTGATGGAAGCCATAAAGCAGTTTCTGACTGACTTCTGGTTTCCTCTGATGCTTTCAATTCCCTTGGGCCTAGGTAATTTGATGATCTGATGATAGGTGGAGGGGATGACCCCCATTTTGTGCATCCAAGTACGCCCAATGATTGCGTTATAGGCTGAAGGCACATCCACCACCAAGAACTCCGTATCCACGGTCACCTTCCCTGCTCGGGCTGGGAGGGTGATGACTCCCAAGGACCATACTGGTTCTGCGCTGAATCCGATGAGAGGAGTCTTGGTTGACTTGAGATCTGCCTGGGTGAACCCCATCCTTTTGAAAGCCTGAAAATACAGAATGTCGGTGGAGATGCCCTGATCCACCAAGATCCTTTCAGTATCGTACCTGTTGATGCTGAGGGTGATCACCAACACGTCGTTGTGCGGGAAGACTACTCCGTCCAAGTCCTCCTCCGAGAATGAGATCTGGACAGGTTTCCCACACTGCTCCCTCTGGCGCTTCTGCCCGAGCTGCAGAACATGGTGCTCGTGGCCTTCCCTTCTTTTCTGTGCGCAGGACTCTACTTTGGAGCTCGGCTCTATTGCTCCATGGATCATCGTAATGGTACCGAGTGGAGGGAGGTCCTCATTTGAAGAATTGTTGCACATTTCCACCCGTCTGGGCCTGGCGTCCTGTCTGGGGGTCTGTGCGATGTACTTCTTTAGATGACCTGCCTCCACGAGGTCTTCCAAGAACTGCTTGTAAATCTGGCATTGTTCGGTCATGTGGCCAAACTCTCTATGATAGCTGCTCTGAGTCCCGTCGCCTCCAGTTCGGCTTGGTTTCCTCCTTGCTTGGATGGTCATCTCTAGAAAGGCTCGTCCTTCAGGGGTGAACCATTCTGTAGATGGAAGTGTTGAACTTTGTCCTGATGGCTTTGTAGGCCTCGGAGCCTAGTCTGGGCATCCTGTGAGCAGCCTGCAGCGTGGTCTCAGCCTCTTCTACCTTCTCGGGGTGAGATTGCTGGGACGCCTTCCTCTTTCTGTTCCTCCTCCTGCCAACAGAATCCACCACAGGGTCCGGTGCGATCTGTTGGCGTGGCAGCCTGCCTCTACAAGGCCTTCTTCTTCTAGTTTTGCATGCTACTACACCCGCTCTATCAGCTCAGGGAAGGTTTCCACTGGGTCAGAGTCAAGGATTCTCTTAGCTTCTCACCAAAGGAAAGTCCCAATCTGAACATCGATACTGCCTACTTTTCGGTGCAGTCCTCGACCTCATTATAGATATCCACATACCGTCCGGCATACGCTCTGAGAGTCTCATCTGATTGTTTTCTCAACGAAGTCAGAGAGTCAAAGTGTTTGGGCGCAACTCGGCTGGTCATGAACCTGCCAACAAAGGTCTCGGCCAACTGCTCCCAGTTGCCAATCGCTTAGGACGCTAACTTATGGTACCAGTTGAGCACTGTCTGGCCCAAACTGGATGCGAACATCCTGCAATAGAGGCTTTCGTCCCCTTCATGCAAGATCAGGGACTACTGAAAGTCCTTGAGATGTGCCACTGGGTCCGTCCTCCCATCGTACTTCTGGAAGTTGGGAAGATTGAAGCCTCTGGGAAACTGGTAGCTGGTGATTTCCCTGGAGAGCGGGGTGGAAGTGATCTGCTGAATAGCTCTCTTAGCGGTCTCCAGGACTATCCCCCGGTCCCTAAGACGCTCATCCAGCCATGTCCTCATATCTTCAAAATAGGCTGGTGCAGAGTTGACCGGGGCTGGGTTCCGCGGTCTTCCCGTACGCTCGTCATGTGTGGGAGCCCTAGGGGGGAGCTGATCTCTCAGGTCCCGCACACGAGGGGCTGATTGCTGCTGATGCGACGCGGCTGTTGGTTCTGCTCTGGTGTTCGCTAGGCTGAGGGGGATCCCGAGCAACCCTACGCCACTCTCAGCGACGGGGTGGGTTCCTTCCTTCTTTGCTGTTCCGTTGGTGGGTTCTCCCTGTCCTTTCTAGTGCCACTACTTGGTTTCTAGAAGGGCGAGGGGGATCCTGTCTAGCTTGGCTAGTCTGAGCCTCTGAGCGTTGGCGTTGGTGGCTAGCTGACTTCTGCTTGTCCTCGGGCTGTTTGGACAGCCTTGCTACCTGCAGCTCTAAGCACTAGATAGCCTGGTTCTGGTTCCTGATGATCTCGGCCAAGTCCTCGTCTCTGATTGACTTGGACCTGGATGGCGACAGAGTGTACTCAGACCGAGACCTGTCGTCTCCTTCTTGGGAGTGCTCCATCTCCCTGTCGTCTTGATTCTGGATGCCATCCCAGATTCTCAGTGGGTTCCCAACGCCTCTGACAGGGGTTTTTAAGGTCCCTCCCAGGCTAGGAACGCCTCCACGAGTATCCGGGAGACGCGATTGGTTGTTGGTAACTTTTTTGGGCGCTAGAGGAGGATAAGAACGGGTGGCCTATGGGCGCTTCTCCTTTCCAATAACATTAGGGGTTTTTTTCCCATGGTTTGTCATTTCTTATCAACTGTTTCTGAGCTCTGACTTATTTTTCTTGCTTTTGTGGGTGGGTTTCCCACAGATAGTGCCAATTGTGCGAGGGTAAAATGTGGTTACACTACTCTTGCCGGTAAATGGTTACTTTTCTGGATTATCTGGTCACCTTGCCAACTTACTCTGGCTTCACCCGATCCTGCGCTCAGAGAAAACAGTTAAAGTATCTCCCGCCTCTAGCGTCCGGAAGGCTCTCCGATGACTAAGTTAGTCCTGATCGAAGATAAACCGTAAACTGTAAGCACAAGAGAGTGAGAGAGCAAATTAACATGTACCGTTCTCAGGTGGATAAACTCTTGCTTATATACTCCTGCCTTCCGGATTCCCAGCTTCTCTATGGGAACGAGGTCGTCCTCGGACCTTTCGTCCATTTTTTTCGTGCAGAATGTGGGTCTGCCACATTCTCAACAAAATCGCACGTCTGCACGCCTTTTTGCTATTCTTGAGGACTGGATGTTCTCTTGGGAAGGGAAATCCTGACACGCATGCTGTCGCACCGCCCTCTGGCTAACTGACACGTGGACTCCTCGTCTGCCTCCCTTCCCGCACTGTTTTACTGGGTGCCGCGCTGGGGGATGTCGGCCGCACAGAGCCGACCTAATCCGCACAACGAGCTTTGCTGGGGTAAGTGTCTAGCTGCACCAGACCTGGTCTGACACGTGCCGTACTGGATAAAATGACTCCGCGCTGCGGAGATGTCTAGCCGCACAGGACCGACCTAATCCGCACAGCACAGGATACTGATGATGTGGCAATTTGGGCCGCGCTGGAGCTGGGTTAGTGCGGCTATGGTCTTGACGCGTGGAAGAACTCGATTTACCCTATCACACAAAATAATAAAAATATGAAATCTTTATCTTTTTAAATAAAGACCAATAAAAACATGGCATTTAGTGGGACAAGCTCTGCAATACTCGGCCCAAACAACAGGGCTTGCTTTATTTGGGCTAGTAATACGCACAG